>PVIA01000379.1:268237-465925 GCA_004024845.1 Tonatia bakeri
CCCCCCCCCCCCCCCCCCCCCCGCTTCTTTAAGAAGTAGCTTCTTTAAGCTACTTGTAGACATCTCTGTTCCTCTTTAAACCCAAAATTTTTCCTTTGTTTTGTTTATCCTAACACCAAAATTAGTGCGTATTTTCTGGGGGTGGGCAAGTTGCAAGGGAAGGGACCTGGTTTGGGGAGAGCTGGGGGCTGGTCGGGGGAGATGAAGGGTGTTAACTTCGGGGATTCTTTCCAGCTCTGGCTCTTGGGGGACAGATGGGCAGCTTCTAAGGTTTTTGAGCATTTAGGACAAGCTGGCTGCTGTAGACAAGTTTTGGGGGTTGACCAAGGGAGGATGGCAGGACATAAGGAAAATGCCCCAGGTTCCTGGTCCTCAGTAGTTCACAATCCACAATTGCTAGGGAACAAGATACTTACAAACAAGATAAGAATAGGTCACCACGCAAGTGTCCTCAGAAGGGTAATTAACATATGTATAGTTCCTTACTCTTGACAAAGGGTTTTCACAGACTTATCTCAATTAACAGTTCCAACGGAGGCTGAAAAACAAACAAACGGGCTGGAAATCAGAGCACTCTTGCCTCCCTGTGCTAGCTCCAGAGGGGAGGAATTATACATTGGCTTTTAAAACTTTCATCCCTTTTTTTTCCCACTAATGAATTGACTTTAAACTTGAACATGAAAAATTTACAAATGTCCCTGGTATATGTATGCATGCCACTACCTCCTGTCCCCAAATGCTTTCTATTTCTTTAATCCTTACCTGAGGATGTGTTTTATTGATCTGAGAGAGAGGGAGAGGGAAACATCAATATGAGAGTGAAACATTGATCGGTTGCCTGCTGTACGTGGCTTGATGGGGGACTGAAACTTCAACCTACCCGATTGCTTTCTCAGACAACAAGTCCATTTATAACTAGTGTAGTAGGCAGCCTAGACGCTGAGGCAGAGCAAGAAGAGAGGTTGGTTGGCTTCGCTTTCTCAGCTCTGGCTGCTGAGAAGAAATTAGGCGACAAAACCTATACTGGCTTCACTCCCCAACCCAGCCACACAGTAGCAAGGTGAGCTTAGCTGTGAATGGCAGGGAGGTGCTTCTAGAATATAAAATTCCTTAATGGTTGTAAATGGTCTGCAGGTTTGGGAAAAATCAAAAGCAACAATGGAACTAAAATGCAAAGTATTCCATTTGCTCATTAGAGTGTCCCTCTAAGTTCTCCTAAGCCTGCCGAAGGGGTGAGGGCACCAGGGGAGATGAACATTTGAGTGGCATGTGTTATAAACCAAATCCCTTACACACATAGCTCATGTGATGTGAACCTTCGAAGAACCCCATGGAGTTAAGGTTATCCCCACACAGTTAATGTCGGCCAATAAGAAAAGAGAATTCTGAAAGATTCTAGAACCCAGCCCTGATCTCACAGCTGATACTTGGCAGAACCAGAATGAAAGCTCAGGCCCAATTATACATCTGAGTTCTACAGAGAGATGACACTCTGTCATCAGCTGAGCCAATAAAATGGAGAAAACAAAAATAATTCACTTGCAGGAAGAAATAAAAGCTAAAGGAAGGGGTTAGGAGGTCGATTGCTTTGGAAATCTCAGAGGTACTTCACGCAGTTTACATTATAATACAGAAATACTGGGTGTAATAAGAACAGATTGTCTTGCATCATATATCATTTCAGTTTTTACGTTTGTCATCTTTTTTAATGGTCACAAAACCCTCTTTGTTTGCCCCATTTTTATAAATTAAATAAAGACAGAATTTTATCCAGGTTAAACAATGTGGTAAAAATATCACTAGCTAAAAAGTGGAAAAGCTGGTCGTCAAAACTGCTCTTAAGTCAAATTACACTGCAGTGTGACGTGGAGTTTTCTTGCAGTGAATGTTGCAGTGTGGAGAGGAGCCCAGCCCAAGCAATTTGGGGGAAGACAGTAATGTTTTTAATTAAGATATTGGATTATCTTTAAAATCTATAAATTTCTGGCATCTTAGATACAAGCTTCAATTAATCAACTAAAGAGTATCGGTGAAGCATATATTGTGTCAGTGGCTTACTACTTGTAATTTTAAATGCTCTGGGGGTTCGGGAAAGCAGAGATCTGGGCTGCATGGAGTGGCAGATAAGGCTCCATGGAGGAAGAGATACTTCCTGTCCTTCTGAATGGGTCTATTTTGTGTAGAGATCAGTGTTTCTGAAATGGGCTGTCTTCACCCCAAGCCGAAGGCAAGATCATCCTCTCTGTAAGGAAAAGAAACAGTTGAACTTACATCTTATAAATTATTTAGCTCATCCTTTTTAAATGTCAATGTTCTTGTATGTTTGATGACATATGTAACATATTAGTATTGTTATGCAAGAATAACATTTATAAATAAGTGAATAGCCTGATAATGGCTATTCCTGCTCAGAAGTGATTTTTCTCATAGGGGCATATGATCAAAAAAGTGTGGCGAGCCCAGCAGTCAGCATTCGAGAGGTGAAGTTCATCTGCAGGAGGAGCAGCAGCGCCATGTGATGTAGGGGCCAGTGTGGAACTTGACTTTGGAGAATAGGGATCAAATGCCGGACAGCAGCAGGAAATAAGGTTGGACAGAGCAGGGGAGGTCAGAATGCGGAAGACTGGGAGAGCCCTGCGGAGGAGCTGGGGCCCATTACCTGCAACATCCCAACTAATGCCTCAGGAGGAGAAAGATAAGACTTGTAAGATAAGGTTAGAGGTTAGAAAGTTTTTAACAGGAAAGGTCACTGGCCGTTACACTTTGGAAATATTATAGGCATGTGATGGGAAGGAGTCAGATTAGAATGGCAACATGAGGATGGAGAAGAAGGGCCAATTGTCTCGAAGGAATAATAATAGAAACTAGTGAGAGCTTAGGAGAGTCCGAACGACATTGGAGTTTCTAGCAGGAGAAACAAAAATGGGACCCCAACAAAAATGGGGGGAGATGGAAAAGGAGACCCATCAGTGGGAACGGGGCCAGGGAAAGAAGGGAGAAGATGAGTCTTGAGTTTCAGTCATGGTGTTCTTCGCTAACGATGGGCTGGCTCATCCAAGCGGGGTGTCCCATAGACATTGCACAGTGTGGGGACAGGGAACAGCTTGCACACCAGGCTGCCCATGGAGACTGAGACACACCTGTGTTGAAGCTGTAGATGCGCACCCGAGGACATGCCTATCGATTTTAGAGGGAGAGGGAAGGGAGGAAAAGAAAAGCAGAGAAAAATGTCTATGTGGGAGAAAAACATTGATCGGTTGCCTCTCACACAAGCCCTGATCAAGGACCCAACCCACAACCTAGGCACGTGCCCTGACCAGTAAACGAACTTGCGACCTTTCAATGTATGGGACATCGCTCCAACCAACTGAGCCACATAGCCCAGGGCTGTATAGTTGACTTTTTAAATAATAAATCTTCACTTATAACCAAAAGAGAGCATTTGAAGACAATAGTTAGGCCCTGGCCAGGTGGCTCAGTTATTTAGAGCATTGTCCCAATAAGCCAAGGTTGTGGGTTCAATCCCTGGTCAGGGTACATACAAGTACAACCAATGAATGCGTAAATAAGTGGAACAACAAATCAGTGTTCTCGCTCTCTCTTCCTCTCACTCTCTTCCTCTCTAAAATCAATAAATTAAAAAAAGAAAGTTATAAAAACCATAGTTATCAAGATTCCTGCAGCTATATTTCGAAATATAGATGTTCGAGTGTGATTGGTTAGGGCAGGGATTCCAGAGTGACTGGAGACGTGACTGGAGACGTGACTGGACACTGGCCATCCTGTCCTCACAGACCCGGGCGCTCATTTATCCTTGGATCTAGCAAGTGTCAGTTGAGCCCAGCCACAAGGGCTATTCCAAAAAAAACGAGAAGGCGCCCAAAGTGTGCAAACGGTTGATGCCCTCCTGCCAGATACTTCCAGCAACTGGACCGAGCAGCACTTGTCACCCTCCTGTGCCTAGCAAATCAGGTGGGGCTCTAATTAAAAAATGTGGATTCTGATTCAGTAGATCTGGAGGGGGGCAGAGATTTCAAACATGCTCCCAGATGATGGAGGTGTGGCTAGCCCACGGGGCTCCAGAATGTGTAAATGCAGAGGGCAGCAGTATGCATGCATAAATGCAACAGATGGCTACACCCCACCAGGTCTGAGCCGGTGTTCAAGGAGTGTTCTGCACGGCTGCAGGCCAGGACCTACCTCCTCAACGCAGTAGCTGCTTAGGCCCGGAGCGGAGCTAAGCCTGAGTTCATTTATTTCAGGAGCCTGGCACCCAGGCTGCTGTGGTCCAGGGAGCAAAGGGAGGGAGGGACTTCAGCAAGTTCTGGCAGCCAGTGGCCGCAAACAGCCGGTCTGTGGGTGTGTCCCTGTGCCTGCCATGGCTGTCTCCTCTGTGGACGCAGATTCTCACCAATGCCTCTTGGGATTGGCTTCCTGCCTCCAGAGGTAGCTAGTATATCTGTTTGCATGCTGTTTCAGAGATGTGTTTTTAACAAAGAAATGCATGTGTTCAGAATCAGCCTCCGATTTTTTTCTGGAGACTGTGATCAGAACTGGAGCCTGGAAGTCTGATGTGCCTGTTGCAGTCGACTCCCTCAATGCCTTAGTTCAGGGAACTCAGACAAACTCATGTTTGCCTGAAGATGTAGGTAAGGCCATCCTCCCTTGCTTCCCTCCAAAGAACGTGAAGAGTATGGAGGAAATGTCGTAGGCAATTAAAATTGCCCTTGTATAAAAAGGCTACTTTTAACATCTTGCCACATGAAAGAAGCCATTATTGTGTCTTCCGTCTTGTTTTGTGTCCATCTGTCTTCCCGCCCTCGAGTGCTTCCCTTTTCTCCGTGTCCCAGATGAGGCCCCGAGAACCAGCAGTCTCACTAACCTGATGGGGAGGAAGTCTTCCCCACCCCCAGACGCCCACAGAGTCTGCCCACAGTATCCACCCACAGATGGCTGGTGTTTTTATGCATTTGTAATTTACCAGTTACTTCTCAGGAATGAAAGGGAACAAGTGTTTATTGGGTTTATTGAGTGTCTACTAGATGCCAAGCCCTCTGCTGAGAGTTTTATGTACATCAACAGAGTGCAACCTTTTTGCAAAGAAAATAAAGTCCCGGGAGGCTGAGTTATGTGCCAAGATCACACAGGAATGAGCGCCGGAGCAAGGGGTGAAATCCCAGTCGGGGGTCTCTAGACGTGCAGACCTTTTCCAATTGCGCTTACTTGGGGGCTGCAACAAGAAAGGGATTGGCTTTAGAAAACCCCCTCCTGCGTTCACACGCACCGTTGGCAGAATTCACTGAACAGTTAAACAGAACACAAACGAGCGGTGCCTGGCATGCAGTGTGGGTGCGGGCTCCGTTTGGGAGCTCCTCCTCGCAAAGGCACTTGGTGGAGCGCCAGCGGCGGCTGCAGCGCCATGGCCCCCATGGCTGGCTGGCCCGCTCCTTACTCTCGGATCCCCGTGGTGTGCACTGGTAGGGGCCAAAGGACTTGGATGTTGACAGTACCTTGCGGAGACCTGAGACAGATGATGTCTGCAGAAGCTCATTGTCAGCAGGGAGTCCTGTCGGAAAGGGAGATGTCTGTGGTGTTGGGGCTTTGCTGCCCTCGGTGAGAATTCTTAGAAATCCCTGGTCTTCTCCGTCAACCTCCCTCCGCAGGTGCGGTGCTGGGGGCTGGTTCCCCACACCTCCAGTCAACAGTCCGCTGATGCGTGCTGAGGGCCTGTGTTCGCTCTCCGACTTGCATCTGCTGTACCCTCTCCCCGCAGCCTCCCTTTCTCTCTTGCCCTGTGGCTCCCGAACTGAGCCAGGGTCTCTGTTCCCAGGGTCTGTTCTCTCTGTCAGGGCTGTACCTGGCATCCCTACTGAAGGGCACACAGAGATACCTGGTGTTTCTGGGGTTCCATCCACACCAGCCTGTTAGCTGATGGAAAGGATTATTCCTTTGCCCCCTTAGGAAGCCCATCATTTGAACCTGAAGTCTCAGGCTTCCTGGCAGCCACCACAAAGAGCATCCCCTCAGGAAACAAAACAAACCCTATCTCTGGAGTTTCTCTGTTTCTTTCCTTTAAAGTTCCCTGGTGCAACTAGGCTGCAATTAAGAGGCAGGATCAAAGGGACTAACTGCCTCTGGGGCTGCTGGGACCTGCAGAGAGCTTAGGTCCTTTTAACTCTTTCCTTCCCTGCAACCTGCCACTCCCATTGCTTCTCTGTCGCTCTGGGTGCTCAGGTGTCCGCAGGGCACTGAGCTGTGAGGAGACACAGCGGAGCCAGCCGAGGAACTCCTCACAGAACACGAGAGTCTGACCGCCTCTCCTTTGCGACGTCCCCCAACCAACAGCAACCACAAACATCTGAGGAAAATCAGAAGGGAGTCCCAAGTTGGGAGGAGTCGGAGGGCTCCTCCAGCATAAGCCACGGTCACCCTCTACTGGAGCCTTGGCCAGCAGTCTCTAACTGCCACTTGACCACCTCTGCTAGTTGGACAGTCGTGACCCAGAGCACTTATAACCATCACCTTTTGTTATAAAATTCTTCCTTGTGTGGATTTGAAATGTGACTCCCCGTGACTGTCCCTCCTCAGCCCTCCTTCAGGCCTGTGGAGTGACTCTTAGCAAGTCAAATGCCACCCCGGCAGGTGAACCCCTCACCTGTCTGAAGGTAGCAATCATGCCTCCTTTGATGCAGTTGGCACCTTCCCTATTCAGGATGCAATGCTTGCATTATGCAACCTAAGACACTCTGAGTTTTTTGGTGGTTTCGTCACCTTGTTGACCCTCATCACTATTATACTTGAACCTTGAACTAGCTGTATTGGAGAAAAGGGTGAGTCTCTTCCTTCTCCCTCAGCTCTGTTTAGACCTGAGCACAGTGGGGAGGGCGCAGGGAGGTTGATTGGCAGAGGCGAGGTGGGGAGACCGACCTCTTCCCCAACTGTGCTGAATGCTTCAAAATTGCCTTCACTCCCAACAATAGGCTCCAGGTACCTCTGGATGCCTTTGGCAAGATTCTGGGCACCGATTCTTGGAAAACTACCCGTAGGATGATTGCTAGACATATACAAACACACACACATGGAGAAAGCTATAGCTATAAGTTAATGTATACAGACGTAGATGCACACAGCTTTAGATTGTTAATATTCATTTATACAAATAAAGGTGGAAATCTAGACTTATACACACACACACAGATAGACAGCTATAAATACAGAGTAGCTTATACCCAGATATAGATAGATACAGACAGGTAGGCAGGTAGGTAAGTGGTAGATAAACAGATGATCTTCACACAACTTGAAAGCCCCACTAAGACAGCGTTTAGAAGTAAATCACACATTTTCAGTTTGTCTTGGTTTGGTTTGGGTTTGGGGCTCAACAAAATGGTGCTATTCGAGGGGTCGCTCTGCATCCTGCGGAGTTTCACCATGGCTCTCAGCACAGTCCTCAGCAGCTTAGAGACACACTCTGCCATCAGTGTCTGCCAAGGTCACCGAAGGAACTCATTAATCCCAGTTCCCGTCAACAGCAGACTGCGCTAACCTGCCCTCCTTCCTCTGAGAGGGAGAAGCTGGGGAGGATGTGCTCCCGCAGCCCCTCCTGGGCCCGTCAGCGACACCCTGAGCAAACAAAGAAAGGGCGAGAAGGGCCAGGAACCATTTCCCGCCTAGCTGGCCAATTTTCCTCTCAAGAAAGGCAGAGCAATCCTGTCCAAAGGCTTGCAGACTTGACCTTAGACCAGCCCTCCGGGTTTTCTTAGGAAAATTCCCAGGTTGATATTTAACCTAAAGATGCCCAGGCCCCGACTCTATTACAAACTCTGCCTCCCTCTCCCTTCACTACTAAGTTTTACTAACGTCCTATAAGCCCCAGCCAACATTCCTTGACATGCTGAAAATTTGCCTTTCTAATTAAAACTACAAATTTTCTAGCTGGCTGCTAGGAAGTGTAATTTTTTTTAATTTTATTTTTTTAATGCTCAGGGTAAAGTTTGATGCCGTAGATCCTGGACTGCACTCAGTGATTAATTAGAAAAAGGAGGAGGAGCGATTATTTAGGGGAGCACTGGAGGTCAATAACCTAAGAGGGGAAGTTGGAGAGCCCTGCCCACTAAAACACCTGAGTTCACGTTAGTCCCCTCATTCAGACATAGGTTGTGCGCAGAGTTCATTGTCCAGCATCTGCGAGTTTGGAGTTTACGTTCCGATCTCTTCCTTCCAGCTTGAAGACTAGTGCAGAGAGTCACGGAAAAGCACCGGGAAGGCCCGTGTGCTTTGTCAGGCCGGCAGGGCTGCGGAGTCCCTCCCTCAGAGTTGTCAGCTCCGTGGCGTCTTAGCCTGTGCCCCTCTGCAAGCCCCCCCCAGGGCCCCCCAAAGCTGCCGAGGCGGGAGGGGCCGCGCATGGGAGTGAGTCTCCAGTTACAGTCTGGCAGAGCCCAGCAAACCCTGGAGTTAGCTCGTGACACTCTCTGTCTTGCTCACCGCTTAAAAACAGAAAGCGAAAAAATCAAAACCATATGTTCAACACAATGTCGGGCCTCTCGCGCACACTGTGCGGTGAAATAATAACCGTCGCCCGGTCCACATGTTCGGGGGCTCCGGGCAGGGGCGGCGGCCCGCTCTGGCCTAGCCGAGGCAGGTACAGAAGGCAACTCTGTTCACTTCCCTCCTCAAAATGGCACGTCGCTGGACCCCGTCCAGCTCCTAATGGGGGAAGCAGATCCAGGCTGGGCTTACTGACTTACTTCCCTCCTTCACATCTTCCTTCTTCCCCGCACACTTTCAGGATTGGAAATTAGAAACACTTTTCTCCTACACACGAAATGACTCCCTCACACACACACTTTTTTCCGCCCCCCTCTGCTTTGAAATGGCGATTGCTGCCAGAAGAGGCTTCTAGAAGAACACATGCTTTCCCTGGCCAGAAACAGTCCAAGGGTGGGTTCCCAGCGTAGCCAGCTAGTTAAAGGTGGCAGCTCGTTAGGGGGAGGGGTCACCCTTTGGAGAAGGGAAGGTTAGGACTGACACAGAGCCCTCGGGGGTCTCCGGGGGCCTGATAATAGGTTATTTCTCAGTCTGGGGGTGGGTTACACAGATGAATTCACACTGTAAAACTCCAGTGAGGTGGACACTTAGGATATGTTTGTCTTCCGTCTTGAATGAAGTTTGGCCAGAGTAGCTGGCTACCTAGCACTGTCTATTGGCGGATAAAGGGGAACCTGCTGGAAAGTTTCTCCTGGATCCTTCCTCTGTCCTCCCCCGTACCTCCCCCACCCTCTTCTGCTTCTCTCCTGACTCCTGGGCTCCAGTCCCTCGAGGCTGAGAACAATGACACGCCACAATATCCTACTCCTGGGCCAGTGGGAAGTCAGTGCTTCCCATTCAGACTTGAGAAGAGAGGAAATCGTGGCTGTTAACTGATGATGATGATGATGATGATGATGATGATGATGATAGCGATGCTACTTGGGGGCGGCGTACAAAGCATCTCCTTTACTCTCCATGTTTTTATGTTTTATAACCACAGGAAAGTTCTGATTAAAGGGTTTAGGTTGGTTTTGTTCTGTGTTCTTCTAATCCTGTTTGGCATTATCCTGTTTGGCAATCAAGACTCGTGGAAGGAGGGGACAATCTGGGGGCTGCAGAAGGTGATACCTTTTGCCCCTTCTTGCTCCGTAACCTGAGGTTCATGGTAGAGTTTAGGTCAAGGGGATGCAGGTCTCAAAAAATAAATAAGGGTGGTTAAGGATGACAAGAATCCAAAGCTGGCAGGTCATCAGCACGGGTTTGAAGCCTGGGCTCCCCTAGCTAGGAAGAACCGAAGTTCCCAAATCACCTGGGACTTTGAACTTCTGGTTGGTGCAAGTCTAGATGGTGTGCCTAAGGACGTTTGTGATGGCTTGGAGAAACAACGTACCGGAAGTGCTCCCCACACAGTGAAAACCCCTGTGTCGTTGGGAAGGGATTAATCATTGTTCACCTTTCCCTGCTCTGCCAGGGCAAGTGTGTTCTACTTAGTGAAGTTTTCTTGGTGACAGAAAATTTTGCAGAAAAAAGGAGTACCTTGTGAAAGGTCATTCCTTAGTATGTCTTAAATTTTCCTTATTTCCTTTCCTCTCATGGAATTTATGCTTTAGTATAACAAATACATATTTAGTATAAACAAATCACCATGGTGAAGGTAATCCATGCCACAAGAGAGTTATAAGGCACCCTGACAATAGATTACTGCTGTCTAAGTGAGGCAAGGAAGGCTTCCTGGAGGAGGCAGCCTCTGAAATGGCCCCTGAAGGAAGAATAAGATGGCAATGCACCTATGCCGTTTTCTGTGGTGCATGGGGCAGAACCTAGGGAATACTCGTGGAGACACAGCTAAAATGTTTGGCATAGACTCAATGGTGGAGGACCCTGGATGCCGAACTATAGATTTACAACTTGATTCCAGAGCAGCAGAGTGCCACCAAATGTGGGTGAGCGGGTGATTGATGGGGTGAGACGCTGCTTTAGGGAGATAAGAAATGCAGGCACCTGGGAAGTCGTGGGCACGTTGGGCTGGAGGAGTGGCAGTGACAATCCAGCAGAAGGTGATGTGACAATGCAGGAGCAACTACTTAAGGATGTGGGCAGGACTGTGGAAGCCAAGGGAAAGAGAGGGAATTGAAGACCACTTGGGGACTGTGAACTTAGGTAACAGAAACATACAGGAGGATGGGAGAAGGCAATGAGATCGGCTGTGGCCATGACAAGTTTGGAGCGAGGCTGGAATGTCTTCACAGAATTGTAGGTCCAGACCTCTGTCGGGTGCACAGCAAGATGTGTGTTTGAGGTCATCCACAGTGGAGTGGTGTGTGAGATCACAAAGGAGTTGAGATAGCGCAGGAAGTAAGTAATCTAGAAGGCAGTCGATGGCTCCGCCTTGGGGAATCTTACCCTGGAGGGGGCTCCCCACGCCCACTTGTACTGACATAGCAAACCCATGACAAGGAAAAGCCCATCAGAGAGGGCAGGTGTTCCTGGGGACAGGTGTGTGGGCCTCCCATATCTCCCAATACCTTTGGGTCCGTGAGAAGGGATTATGCTCTTCACTACTTCGTAGAAATGATGCTGATCAGTGACAGCACCTGGACATGGAGAAGGCGCAGGGATTTAGGCATCTCTGGGCCACAGTGGAAGAAGAAGAGTTGTCTTGGGCCACACGTTAGATACACTGCAACATGTAATTACAGAAAAAAAAAATCTCAAAATGTTTTAAGTAAATCTACAGTTTTGTGTTGGGTCACATTCACAGCCATCCTGGGATGCATGTGGCCCGCGGGCTGCAGGCTGGACACCTCTTTTAGGGTTTCCGAAAGCCAGGTGAGAAAGGGAAATAAAGCCAGATTCTGAAGAGGGCTCAGTGAAGGTGAGGACCGAGTCTGGTACCATGACACGTGGAAGTTCCCTGACCTCTGCGAGACACTTTTGGAGAACAGTGACAGGGAAGGTGGAATGGCAAAGTGCCAGGAGAGTGGGAAGGGAAGACATTTAGGGAGCGTGGAATATTCAGAGCGATCCAAGGAGAAAAGGAGGTGAGCAGAGAGGAAGCAGGGTTGGGATAAGGCGGGAGAGGTTTGAGGGGAGGCGGGCTGGGCTGGCCACACGGAGGACAGGGTCAAGCCCGAGGAGGCTGCAGGGGGTGGGTGGGCTGAGATGACCAGGGCAAAATGGTTTTGGAAAGTTTGTAGAAAAATAGCCCTGATGCTGCTGTAACAGGAAAAGTGAGAAACATTAGATAAATCTGAAGAAGGTGTAAGTTGATATTTAAATGCTTCCTCAAGAGTCTGTCTCGAATCGGATCCTGTTTTATTCAAAGTAACTGCAGAACGAGGAGGCCGGTATGCTGCATCAGCGCCCCACTCTTGATTAAAGATGAGCATTGTGTCATCTCCTGCTTTACTATAAAATACAAGGACTGTTGCTTCCTTCCAAGGTGCTTTCCAATGTTATTTGTTGTTCTCTTGTTACTTTCTCATTTCCCCTAGTTCTTTTGTCAGCCTCACTGGGTTCAGCAAAAACACACTTCACGTGCCTAGTAGCTTCTCCTACATAACAACATCTGCCAGTAGAGAGGTTACAGGTGGTACATGGTGAGTCTCCTCACTGCCCTTATCCCCATGCTCTTTATACTTGAGCCAATGTCTGGTAAGTAGTAGGTGCTCAGTAATTGTTTGTAGAATGCGATCAGATGATTGAAATGTCTTATTCAAACAGGCATTTCTATAGATGATCATTAGCTATGAGTCATACTTGCCAAAGATCCGTAGTCCATCATCCACACAAATACACCCAGAGGTTTCTATTACAGATGAAGAGAGAACGCACCCCCTCCCAGAGACTGGACACAAGCCTACGGTATTGTACTTCAGTACTGAGGAGAGGCCAGGGACGCCCCAACCCCTTCAGCCATGGCTCTTCTGGTCCTGTAACCTGCAGAGAAGAAGCTGGGCTGATAAAGGGGAGGGGCACAGAGAGACAAAGGGCAAGATGCAAAGCCAGGGAGTGATCTGGAATGTTCTAACTTAAAATGAGCTTGAGTTACTTAATTGCACGTAGGACAGATACTTCTGGCCGTGTTCGGCTGCACAAAATGTACAGCACATCTCACAAAATGGATTGACCTATTTATTTGCCTTTGAGGGCCACTTGAAAACTAAGTGAAAAAAAAAAAACACCAAGCCTGCCCACAGTCAAGGCCAGAATGAGCTTTTATAGCCACTGGGACAAGGTCATATTTCTGTATTACATTCAGTCCCCCACTCAACTTCCAACCCCAGGAGGAGAAAGAAGTTGTGTTGTTTTTCCCCAGACCCGTTTCAAAAGCCCTCACTCATTCCTCCAAACACTGGTTTTGTCAGCTGTACAAATTCTTGGGAAAATTGTTAAAAAGGCAAATGACAGCTTCTCAGGCCTTAGCCCCTGAGATTCTGACTTGGGGTGTCTGGGGCAAGTACCCAGGAATCTACATTTATTGCAGAAGCGCAATGTGAGTGGAACACAAATGAGGAACAGGCCTCCTGGCAGAGGGGTTACAGATGATTCAGACCCCGCCTATTCAGATTCTGCTCCTGCCACACGTAGATGCGCAACTTCAGGCAAGTCTTAAAATGTATGTGAATCTCAGTTTTCTCGTCTCTAAAATAAGGGCATTGATACCCACTTCTCTGGGTGATGATTAGGACTAATTGAGACCACCTATGGAAAGAAAACTTTCTATACTGCACAGAATAAACACTCAATACCTAATATTTGAATATAGTTGTCTGGGTGAACATGGCTTTACTGGGGAATAATCCCAAATTAATGCTACGAACCCTCTAAACAATTCTAGAAAGATTATGGACTTCAACATGACTACTTCTGCAATTTCTTAAAGTTTTGTTATTGCTCACAAAAACCATTACTGTTTTTGCAACAAAACAAAAAAGATTTTATATTCTACAAAATAATTTCATGTCAGACTCTTGGGAATACTGACCTTTGGCAGGGATTACATAAAACACTGCAGCGTGTCACCCCAGACTGCAGGAAGACAGGAGGTCTGGGCGGCATTTGGAAAGTCTCACACGGTGCATGTGTGAAAATGGCGCACTTGACCCAGCTCCGCTGTGGCTTGAGCTGTTCTGGCACAGATGGAATTGACTCTGGCCCCACTCAGGCCATTTTTAGGTCAGTCAGGCATATGGTAACTGGCTCACACGGGGACCAAACTTCTGAGCTTAAACTTCTAGGAATGAGTGAATGAAAGGATGAATGAATGAAAGCATGCATTTCCTCTGGGGCCAAAAACACTCTGACATCTGCCAGCCCATCCTGGCCCTCTGCTCCCTGAAGAAAGTTTGGCCCTTTGTGGCTTAGAGAACAAATAAGCAAGGATTGCTCCAAGGTGTTTCCTGTGACTACGTGCTCCTTCCTTCCTGGCTGGAGTGACCCAGTTGCCTGTGTTGGAAGTCTCGGTGTCCTGTGTCCTTTTGTCCTTTTTTCCCCACTGAGCTCCCGGCAGCAGCAGAGATGGTTTCACAAGTTAGGCGCTTGCCGGTGCCCCAGGTCACCAGATCTGGGTCACACACAAACCGGAGGAAAGAAGTGTGGTACGGAGTCCGTTTGATCCGCTCACGGGGAGAAGGAAACACGGAAAAGTGGGGGGAGAAAATCAAAAATACAGAGAGCGGAAAGAGAACTTTATGATACCCTGGGACACAGAAGTCTTAGGGTCAACTCGTAGTCGAGACAGATTTCCAAATGTTTCCAAATCAAAGTGTATTTGTAAATCTTCAAATCCACAGTGAACCACTTTCAAAAGCTTCATTCCCTGCATTCGGAGAGTACTGATTAAAATCCAACTGTGTGCCTAGTACATTGATGCTATTTAAAGGCAGCAAAAACAGTTGTCTGGTGGCCAGCAATTGCACTGAGGTGCATAAGATACACAGGTGCACACACATCTCTCTCTCCCCCCCCCCACACACACCCCTCACACACACACACACACACACACACACACACACACACAGATACAGGTGCACCCTGCAAAAGCTCATGAAGAACCCTGACACTAACCCTTTGTAGTTTAGGAACGCCGGACACTTAATGCTTATTCTAAGGCAGGAGGGGATGGGGAGGCCCTCAGAGTGGGGCCAGTTGGGCCTGACTCCTGCAGAGTGAATTCCGAGTGGAGAAGGATGCCTGGATTTAGATCGTTGCCCATGAGAGCGGAAGGCAGCCCCTATCAAAGGAAGCCAGTCAAACAAAAGCCAATTGGAGGAAATGAGCCCTTATTGTGTGCACACATGGGGTTCCAGAGGAAGGAAGCGGCCTGATTCGGGACCCTTCCAGTGCCTCCTGAAGCTACAAGGAAAGGCTGGGTCTGTGTGTCCACAACCCGGAGGAGGTGTCCTCCTCAACCCCAGGTTGGCTGCCGTGCAACCGGGAGGATTTTGGGGAAACCACGCACTTTCCTAGACTTCCAGAAACTTGGGCTGCAACACGTGCCCTTGGGAATGAAAGACAAATGCCTTACGTTCTTCCTTGTGCGTGGGAGTGTTGGGATTTAAGAAAAGCTGGGGAGCAGGTGCTTGGTTCAGATATTTTGGTCTTTGTATGGGCAAAGCTCATTCATTGGACAGCCTTTGTGCGGCAGGGCCACCTCTCTGCAGGGTCCTTGCCAGCTCTTCAGGGTGCTTCTTGGCATAAGGACCCTTGATCTGCTAGACAGCAGTAGTATACAGCACCATCGGCAGTCTTGCTACCTGCCATCTTCTCTCCAAAATGTAATCTTGAACACAAGCTTTTGATCTTGGCAGGTACAGCCCTGTGCTTGTCCTGGGCCCCGCAGGGAAACAAGGAAACGTGCAGGGTGTTCCCAGTCCCCTGCGATTTTAGAGGGTCTGGGAGAGAAACATTCATTCCAGCAAACACAAGAAACAGGAATTTCCCTGGCCCCTGGAGCCCCCAGGGAGGGATGGGTGTGGGCACCTGAGAGTTGTTCAAGAAGCAGAGAATGAGCAGAACTCGCTATTCCTTTTCTCCTTTGTGTGACTTGATTGACAGTTTGAGTGCAGTTAAGCTTGATCTGTGGGGATGCTACTTACTGTAAGTGGTGTGTATTATGGAGTCATTTTCCACTGACGTCACCCTCTGAAAGTGGTGCTGGTGGAGGAAAAATGGAGGAAGACTAAGGAAGGCTGCATGCTCACAGCCCAGGCTGGGCTCCCGCCTCCCCACCCCCCACCCCCCCACTGGGGGGATGTGCTCCTGTCTGCCTCAGCCTGGGCCCCAGAGGTTTGGCACAAGGTCAGAGTGTTACAGCCCCAGGGTCCCCTCCTCCACCCACCCCCAGCATTCACCAGTGGCAGGCGTGGACAGGAGACAGAGGAGAGAAAGTTGATCACGAGACAGCACTCCTTGAACACATCAAGTTCCACCGCAGCTTGGGTAGATGGATTTTCCATTTTTTTCTGGAGGATGAGAAATTAATTTTTAAGTTTTCTTAAGGACCCCAGGTAAGCACCCAGGTGGTGCTCTGAATGCTGGTCTAGAAAGGGGGGTCATCCCTACACCTGGGCTCAGCCGGCTCATGTTCTAGCCAGACACAACAGCAACGAGGTCATTTCAAGGACAAAGGACTGAAGTACAGGAGGACATGGGGGTCAGGGAGGGTGGCAGTGGCTCTCTGGGGCAGTGCTAGTAGGGGACAGGATTGGCAATGACTTTCTAAGAAGGGACATTTGAACTGGGCCTTGGAGGATGCCCCAAATGACAGCAAGGAAAGAAAGAAGTGGAGGGTGTCACACTCCCCTCTAATTAGCCTACTCCTTCTAATTAGTGGCTGTTGAGGCTTATCACCTCATCTATAAAGTAAAACTAATAGGCAGTTAGATAGATTTTTCTCCTTCTTTCTTCCCTCCCCTTGAAGGGAGAAAACACATGAATTAAGAGTTAGTCTGCAAGCAAACAGCATAATGTGGATGCAAAGAAACGTGACTGTTTTATTCAGCGCGGCCACGACTGGCTATTTGGGGAGATTGTCACCCCCCAGCACAGGTCTGGTTTTGTTGCAAGTCATCTGCGGCGGCGGGTGAAAGGGTAGCTCAAACCTTCTCTGCAGACTCCTGCATGTTCTGCCTACACCTCTGTTTCCTACAGCATCAAAAAAAAAAAAAAAAAGCAAGAGAAAGAACTGCACCTTCTCCTCAGGCCACAGCGTGGACAAGATTTGGCCCTCCCCACTGGCTAAAAATGACGAAATGCAAAAACAATGCATCTCACATGACACTGGATAATGGCGGTTTCAAAATTCCTGGCAGTTTAAAGGCTAATTTCCAGTATTAGGTCATCGTGCTGCTTATAAAACTCCAATGTGATCTTTCGGTCATGTTTAGATTATTTCAAATATTACCACTTGCCCCAAGGAAAACCCCCCTCACAAAGGGAAGATATTCGCAGTGAATTCAAGTCACTTGCATTCCAAACATCAGGACTTTTTTTTTCAGCTGTCCTGAATAAACACATTCTGAAATTTTTCAAGCGACCAACTGAGGGAGGCCAGTGCCAATAGTACTGCTAAATACATCAGGATCCCGGCAGCTATGGGGGGCACTCGTCTGGTAAGAAAAACAAGGAAACGCACAGAGGCAAGTCAACTTATACTCAGGACGAGCCACAGCCCCTGAAGGTCACCGCGGACCACGAAACGCTGGCTTTTTCATGTATTAACAGGGCTTTTGTGCTCTTGTTTTCCAATGTGGACCAGCTGATAGTGCGCCTTGTTCGTCATCGACTTTGCAATCTCATTCTTCGCCACAGATATAATGGCCTGTTTGTTTTTCCGCCGATGCACCCCGGCCAAAGAATCGGACATTTGTTCCGCCGCGCTTGTTGTGAAGCAATCAGTTCTGGGCACGTCTTTACACCGCCCGTAAAAACAGAGGCTTATCTGGGTGGAAGACACCTCGGGTCTGTGCTGGGGTAGACTTACAGGCATCCACTGCTATGGAAAGGGAAATTGGAACATAATGAAACTTCATCTCATTCTAATCATTGAGGATCCTGGTTCATAGACTATTCATAAAGATGTACACGTTTATTAATTATAACGACATACAGCAATTTAAACTGACCAACAGTATTTTATCTCATAATGGCTCTTAAGAAGTTCTTATTAATGAAGAGATAAGAATGATTTATGAGGAGTATTACAGGTATTTATGTCTAAATGAATGGGAATGAAACGCCTGAGAAGTTTGGTCTCCTAAGTAGGGTAAATATTCCCTGTAGAAATAGGTTAAGACTGTTAATTTATTCGGCAAGCATGCCCCCTCGGCCCCCTTTTCTCATAAGCAGTTCAAAGGTAACCTTTAGCCTGGGGTGCGGGGGTTCAATTCAGAAGGGACTCAGATAAGTTGGTGGTGGCTGCCTGCCTGCGTACTTGTTTGGAGAAATTTTTGAGTACTGAGTGTATGTGCACAGGGACAACCACCCTGGGGTCCTATAGTCATGCCTGCCCGGGACAGGCAAGGTGAGCAAGGGGACCTCAGTGACATCCACTTGCTGTCCTTGACACAGGACTTTCCAAAGTGTTGCAAACTTGAGATTCTTCTCAGCCGCCTTGGGCATGGACTGGAAAGTGACAGCCATGCCTGTGATGCTGGACAGGCAGTTTTGAGGTGTCTCCAAAATTCAGTCACTGAAGGGACTGTCCGTCAGGGCGGAAATCACTGAACTCTTGTAGGGCACTTAACACCCCTCAGGAAGAAAGTTGAGTTTACTAAATGCAGCTATGGAAAATGCATTTTCATTTTCCTCTGACTGAGGAACAAAATGACCCCATCCCTCTCGTCTCTCCTGAACCCGAGGTGAGGGGTCGGCACGGGAGGCTGGGCCACTGTGAGGAGCCCTCAGAAATTGAATTTTGATCTTTTGTTTTAATTTGATGTGTCATCCTTACTATGGCAGTTTTCTAAAGAAAGTGAACAAGTGCTTATTTCTCTCCACCAACAAAAAAACAAATAATAATCTGAAATTCAGGGCAAGGCCCACCAAGCAGCACCGTTTTCCTTCACTTCTATGTGAAAACGCAGATTGTAGGGAGGGCAGAGCGCTGTTCTGAAGCGCCTGCTCTGTTCCAGGCACCCTGACAAGTACTTTCAAAATGCTAGTTTTTATTTTCAAATTTAATGCTCCCCACTGCCCTGGAATATATAGAATACGGTCCCATTCTATAGATGAGAGAAGTGAGGTTTTGAAAGGTTAGTTCGGTATGGAGCCCCTCAAGCTGCCTGAAATTTCCCTTTGGAGTTCCGACTTCAAACACGTACCACTCACCGTAACTATAGAACAGGACTTTCATAGTGATGCTCTGTGCATTGAGTAATAAGGACTCTAGAACTTTAACATTTTTTGAGAGCCCTCGATAAATGTTGGCTTCCACTATTTCTCGCTCCCCTCCCCTCCCCTTTCTCTCTCAGTCTCTCTCCCTTTGTATATATGGATATTTATTGAACTTCAAATATTTATTGCAAACCATGTTGCCTTTTTATTTCAAAAAGAAACATGAATGCCTGCTCTTTCTGTCAGAACATTATCTAAACCTAGAAAGGGGATGTTTTTTATGGGAGGATAAAGACCGTAACCTACACAATAAAGTCGGCAGTGTGTGTAAGAAACCAGAATATTGTCTTGACATTTTATATAGTGTGTAAATTGCGGTTCTAATCCCGAGGAAGTCTGCTTTTAGTTAAGCACTCTGAATAAAGTCCTGTTTCTCAAATTCCCCCTCTCTATATTTTGGTGGGTGGGGGACAGTAGGGCTGGCAGTAGAGAGAGAGGCTTTTTTTCCTCTCCCTCTGAGAAGGCTTTTTATTAATTTCTCTTGCTGAATTTTTGACCCTGCACAGGAAAAGAGAGCTATTGTGCCCGACCACAGAGCGGGAGAGGCACCCCCAGACTGGATGTGTCCGTCCTTCCTGCCCAAGGACACAGAGAGCAGCTTCATGTGCTGGTCCCAGCAGCGTTATCGCAAAGACGGTCGATATTCTTAATACACGGATTGCTGCTCTGTATACAGTGTGGGGGGGAGAACGTGAATCGGAATCACTGATAGGGTCAGAATGAGACTCATACCAGTAATCTTGGAAAGAGGAGGCTGAGTAGTCTAAATAATGGAACTGGACATTGGACTCCTTCCTCATTGTGCTGGCTGATGGTCTACCAACCTGTCGCTCGAGTACCTGTCGTCTGCCTCTGAAACTTAATGACGCGGTGCACGCTGGGAGCCCTTGAGTCACTGCATACTGCATTCTTTATAAGTGCAGCTGATAATACTAATGATAGTCACTGTATTAAAAATGTTAATTAAAGCATCAAGAGGGCTCTAAGATTACCTGCCATGTTTCTTTGAAAGGGTGATTCATTGCCCTGGCCAGCGTGGCTCAGTTGGTTGGAGCATCGTTCTGTACTCCAAAAGCTGGGGGGTTCAATTCGTGGTCAGGGTACCTACCTAGGGTGAGGGTTCAATTCTGGGTGGGTACATGTATCAGAGGCAACCAGTCAACGTTTCTCTCTGTCATCAGTGTTTCTCTCCCTCTCTCTTTCCCTCCCTCCTCTGTCTCTAAACTGAAGTATGCCTAATTTGTTTCTTTACGGGCAAGACTATTTGGAAGAACAGGCACCTGGATCCTGGCTCTATGTTAGTAATATAAAAACCCTCAGAAAACAAGCTGAGATTTTTTTTTAAGTGGTAGGCCACTTTGATTTTTAAAACTCTGAATGTCTTTTGATTCTTTTTGGAGGAGTGGGAGTGGAGATATATTCTAAGGTCTGGGAAAGGAAACCACTAGCTTTTACTTCTAGAACGTTCTTCTGGTTCTTCCAGAGCTCTCAGGGAAGGCACCAATGCTCTCCTTTCTGTCTCTCCTGTCTGATGGATGACGTTAATGACAACTGGGACAGGGCTCTGTGGATTCAGATGCAAAGTGTCATTGTTGTTGAGGCAGGTGTTGCTTATGTGAAAAGTGTTTAGGGCCCAGGATGTTTTCTTGATTTCATTCTTTGGTCGAAGAGCTAAAAAACAAAAACAAAACAAAATAGCAAGCATAATGGTTGGTCAATTAACTGTGGCACTGACTCTGTGTTTTAATCACATTTTGTTTCAGTGGCACTGTTTTTATTTTAAACAGTTCATATTATAAGAAGCTCATGTGATAAACAGTGCGTATTCGAACTGGCAGACCAAATACTCCACCTGTGGTTTTTCCCCCCAAACACAGGTGGACCCAAACCTGGAAAACAGGTAGTGTGGATGAAAGCATAGGTGGCGATACTTCCCCACACTTTCTGGGCTAAAAATAACTGATCCTCAGACAATCTCTTTCTCATTTAGTGTTTCTCCTTTGCACTAGAAGTGATGTTCCCTGGCAAATATTCCTTCCCATATTCATTACTTCTGGATTTCACATGTAATCATTTATTCTTTGCATAACAATGTACTTTTCGTGGTTCATTGCCATGGCTGAGGCTCTGTCTTGTATGTGGTTAACCAGCTGGGTTGATGACGTGTGGACCAGTGATTATGGGTCTCTGATACCTGGGGCTCGGGCTTCCTCCCAGACCTTAGCCGCTGTTCTAAAGACACACGCTGTGAGTCCCCAAAGGGACCACCACCTCACAGCACAATATTTTTAACCATTTAAAATACAAAAAGAAATTCTATGTCCACTATTGCTGTTAAGAATTAGAAGATGTTGATAACTTTCTCCTCGTAGAATCCCCCCCCTTTAGCCTAAAATCCTATAAAGTCAAAGGAGGTGAAGAGAAGGGAGAGCCATATCCTCACACGTCATGTTAAAACAGTCTCACTTGGGGCCTCAGTGGTTAATTTTATATTACTCATGTTTTATTATTAGAAATAATAATAAGCAGTTATAATTTAACATTTTATGCTGTTCTATAAAAAGTGTTGTGCAAATTGTACTATTATTAGAAAGCTATTGTACAGTTTGCAAAGCCACCATCACTCTGCTAATTATTTTATTTCATCTCTTTTTTAAAAACTTGTCCGGCCCCTTGCCACCACCCTCTCACTGTGAGTCTGAATGGTAATAAACTGTGTTGCACCTTGTAACTTATTTTCAGCCACATTTTTTATCATTATAATTTCTGCTGAGCAATGCGGGCAGCAGGCTGTGATACACAATATGCTTATAATATTATCTTACTGAGCGAAGTTTACAGTAGCGAAAGTGTGTCCAGACTGAGTACAATAACGTGACTTTCCTATCTTGCTACTTTCTTGTACTTCAGGATGCTCAGTCTGGAAAGCGTATCTGCATTTTATAAATGATTGTCCCTAGCTCCTCATAACATTTGACCTATTGTTCAATCTCATAGGAGGAGAAACATGGTTTACGTGCATAAAAGCCCAGGGGGCATTTTTAGAATTTTTGTCTCAGAATGTTTTTTATTTTAATTCCTAATGGTAAAATATTTGCTTCCTGGAGAAAAAAATATAAAATATTTGATACCATGTGATAAGCATTTGGAGCTGGCATATGACATCATTAGAAAACATGGTTTCGCCCTGGCTGGTGTAGCTCAGTGGACTGAGTGCGGGCTGTGAACCAGGCATCGCAGGTTCGATTCCCAGTCAGGGCACATGCCTAGGTTGCAGGCCATGTCTCCCAGCAACCGCACATTGATGTTTCTCTCCCTCTCTCTCTCTCTCTCTCTCTCCCTCTCTCCCTTCCCTCTCTAAAAATAAATAAATAAAATCTTTAAAAAAAAGAAAACATGGTTTTAAAGAGCTGCTTAATTTCTAGCACTATGGGAATACTACCATTTATTTCAGTATTTTCTGTTGCATTGGTTCTAACTGCTTATCCTCATAAATTATGCTGTGATTAATATCCTGAGACATAGACATTTAATCCTGAGTCTTTTCTCTTCCTTTAGTATGTACTCCTCAAAGTAGGATTCCCAGGAACCACTACATTTTTAGATCTCTTGCATATCTGAGAATATTT
The DNA here is from genome assembly GCA_004024845.1 of Tonatia bakeri. Lineage (NCBI taxonomy): Eukaryota > Metazoa > Chordata > Mammalia > Chiroptera > Phyllostomidae > Tonatia > Tonatia bakeri. Next base: position 290,794 of record PVIA01000379.1, read on the forward strand.
TTCATTGTCATGTATGAAGTATATTATGATTGAGTACATTATTAGGACTAATGAAGTTTTCCCTAAAAATCCTATTGCCATTTTTCTATTGTCAGTTAGGGTTTTCTAGTGTGAAAGAAAAATCAGAAGCCAATCAGTCCATTTGCAGCTAACTCTTTTTGGGGCAGGGGAGCTAAATACTGTATTTTGTCATGTATGATGTGCACTTTTTTGCCCAAATGTTTTAGGGAAAAAGAAGGGTATGCATTATACACGAGTAGTACCAATTTTGTGTCTATATAAATGTTTTTAATTCTTTTACTTATGCTTATGTGTTAAAAGTGTAACTAGAAAGCAATAACGATATCGGGATATATCAAAAATAATTCCCTGAAATACAATCAGTGGTTTTGTTTCTGAATATAAATAAATAAATAATTGAATTAAAAAATTAAAACGAAAGATTTTTTTTCCTGAAAACCCTGGCCAAAAATGTGGACACACATTATACGCAGCAAGATACAAATTTTAGAAATCTTCCTTTGCCTTGGCAATCGCTGGGATGCTGGTTCTGAGTTTTCCGTTGGTTTTCCCTGGGGCATGGAAGTCTCCTTGGATCCTTTTTCTGAGCTCCTTTTTGAACCTCCAAGATTTCCTTACCTCTATCTTTTAATGACCGTTCCTATTTCATTTGTGCTTTTATTTACTGATTCCGTCCAAGGGCATTAGTAATCCTCATACTGTCGGGTCTTTGTCTTCTGAACTCCGTATCTGTCAGTAGCTCTCTGATCATTTCACTCTCTTTCCCTTTTTTCTCTATCATATAGAGAAAGTGTCACGTCAGCTCCTTAACAGTTAAGGAGTCGTTGCATTCGTACAGCCCTAAAATTATTTGGGCCTTTGAAGGTAACGGCGAGGCTGATGTGGCCTCCCGTGGAAATGAGTGTGGCACCCCTGCTCTGTGCTGTGTAAATATGTCTCAAGTATGTTCTCCGCCTCACTGGTTCCATCTGACACACTAAGAGTGCTTTACTGCCTAAAATTCAAGTTTCAATTCTATTGAAGTGTTGGTTCCTTCCCATTCTTTTCTATGTCAACCGACTGCCACTTTGATTTCTGGCTGTCCCTCAGTCCCTTTTCAATTCGGTTTCTCCTTCTCATCTTGCCTGTGTCACGAGTTCACGGTGAAAGGACGGACATATCACAAACACAAAGCAAGATGTGGTCTCAACATTTCTTCGTTTTTTAAATGACTGACCTCCAGCTCTCCATCTCGACCCTCTTGTTAATTTGGAGAATCTTCCCTATTGGTCTCATGCTGGATCTTTGTAGCATATCTAGCTCATTTGTTGTTAGGTTTTCTTTCTTTCATTCATTCATTCATTCATTCATTCATTCATTCATTGTGAGTGCCAAGAGGCCTGCCCGGGTTTGGTTCCTTGTTATCCGAGACAGAGCAGAGAAATCTTTGCTCAGCTCTGCACTTGCTGCCCAGCCACAGAATTACCTCCTCAAATAACAAGCAGAAGATTCTTTGGTGTAAAATCAGCTGAGCCCAGCGGTGCAGCAGCTTCGGCACGGTGCAGAGTGGGTTCAGGCCACGGGGCATGCAGCAGGGACGTGCCATCTCTGCTCAGTTTCTCATCACAGAGATTCTCCCCTCAACCCCACGTTTCCTTTACATGGCCTGGATGCCAAGGTTACCACTCAGCGAAGCCACCTTGCTGTTGCTGTTTGCCACACACGAGGGACATGCGCCACTAGACTGCTGGCTTTCAGTGTCATCTAGCCACTGGACGGAATCTGGGTCTTCTCAGCATAACTGGTAGTAGCCCTGAGACTTCAAAGCAGGTAGCTGATACATTTTCCTTGTTTCTAACACTGCTTAAAACTTTTTTTTTCCACATTTTTTACACCAATCCTTAGTTATATCACTGAGGGTTTGGGGTGGGGGAGGGGAGTTAGATAGTGACTTGTTCTCAACTTGGCTTTTGCCAAGAAGTCCAAAGTCTGAAGTTAACACATACTGAAGCCATTGAAAATAATTGACCTTTTTGTTCTTCATTTGAATTTTTTAAATTCTTAGGAAGATTTGCATGCCTGTTATCAATGAAAGGCTCATCAACATATACATAGCTTTTGCCCTTTGTGGATTATCTTTTGGATCAAATCAGTCAGGAATTTATTTGAGGGAATAGTGAAAGTTGGGTTTGTAAATTAATTTATTCTCTGTTTTTTCAATTATTCTAAACAATACCTATTGAATAAGGCATCCTTTCTCCATCTGGGATCCTAACTTCTTAGGTATTCTGGTATCTCAAAATATTTTTAGTCAGTTCCATCGATTTATCTGTCTATTCCTTCAGCAGAAACAAGCCATTTTAATTGTTTTAAATTCATGGGATATGTATTTACCTACTGAGGCAAGTTCCATATATTGCAATCCTTTTTCATAAATTTATGTTCTGTCCTCATCTATTTCTTCCTTCAAATAAATTTCAAAATCATTTTTAAGTTCTTTCCCATACTCATAACAACCTCCTCTAAACAACAAAAAAATAATTTGAGCCTTTATTAAAATTATGTTGAATCCATGAATTAATTTAGTCAGAATTCATATAAGAAATAATATTTTTAAGTGATAAGAATGCTAATGTAGAAATACCTCTCCATTTTGTTCAAATATTACTTTATATCTCCAAGTAAAGTCTGTTAATTGTTATGTCTGTCTGAATACATTTTCAGTCAGCATTATTCCCAATTGTTTTATGTTTTATGTAGCTATTATGAATGGTACATTTTTCCATTATATATCTCCCTGATTATTGCTAGAGAACGGGAAAGCTGTGGGTTCCATTTAACTTCATTTAGTTATCTTATTTCTGGCAGCTTAACAGAACTCACTTTTTTCTTGTGAGAAATAAATTTAATTCTCTTGAATTTTCTGGGAACATAATCATATCATCTGATGATAATGATAACATTTTTCTCCTCTTTTCCAATAGTTATGCCATAGATTCCTGTTACATATTAATGTATTGGCTGCACCATTTCTTGACTTTTTGAAAATTCTGAACAGCTGATCTTCTGAAAATTTTCAGAAATAAATGATTAGTGACAGTGATTTCTCTCTGTTTTATATCCTGCTATGAATGTGTTTCCCCAGGGAATTTTGAAGTATTTATGGCAACAGCGGTAGACTCTTCATCTTGCTAACTAAAGTCTAAGACACTTGAGCATCTCATAAATATTATTTTTGTGATATTAAAAACAAAATTTACACTGAGTTTACATAAGTTTCCTGCTCCATAGAAAGTATGATTTTGATATATAAATTTAAAACAAAAAGAACCATCTAATTTTTTTTGCTCTGTCTTATCCATCTATCCATCCCTTTATCTACTCAGCAAATAGTATTGAACCCTGTGCTTAAAGCAAAGAAATGTGTAGTCCCAACCCTATAGAATCTCAGTCCAGATTTACTTATTAAGGACCCATTTGGGTTCATGTTATTGTACCCAAATACACTCATAGCTTGGTTAAGTGATATAAAATGAAAAGTTATGTACTTATTAAGTCCTAATTCCACTCTAATTATATGCTTATGAGTTAAAACTTGATCTCCTGAGTTAGACACATCTGGGGCATGGAAATAAAAACAAGTGCCGCCTGTGGATCCCGTGCGTTCGTTACCGAAGGCCTTCCCTGCCGCCTCTTCAGTCCCTTGTACCCTGATCGAGGCTTCTCGGTTAAAGACAGTTGGCGGCCATGCAGATGGATGAATGCAGGGAAACTGAACGTGTTCTCAGTTTATTAGTTTTCACATCACTGAAAAAATCATCCTCTAATCCTGTCTTAATAAAACAGGGATGCACAAATATTCTTGTTACAGCACCACCACACATATTGTAAGACGTATTATCAAAATGATCATACAGTGCTGTTCTTTGGGAATTCACATTGTAGGAAAATGTGCTAGATTTTTCTTAGGAGGTTTCCCATTAAAAATTTTCAGGCATATAAAATTGTACCTGATAAATGTTGCTGAGTAAGGATCATTTAGATGTTGAGATTAAAATATGACATGAAATTACTTTCACATTTGTTAATGTTTATGATTTCTCTTTGAAAAATGAACTATAATTCATACCTAAAAATCTCAAAATATATATTAATTTCAGTCTTTGAAACAGAATGGAGGATTCTGTTCCATTACGATGAAAAGGAAGGCGTGTGGCAGTCTTCTGGGAGTGGCTCGTCGAAGGCTTTGTTGTAAAAGTTTAAATTAAAACAAAAACCAATGGTATTGACTCACTCTGCCACTCTTACTCTAACTTATCTCTAAAATGCCCTCTGAAAAGCATTTGCCTCTTTTAAAAATATTTTTTTTCAGTCCAAACATTTGGTTTTAATTTGAACTTTGACTTCTCTGGATCTTAAACCCAGTTTTCCCTTCTTCTGCATTTGAACCTTATGACTGTCGGGATATAAGGTAACCTACCGCCCAGGCCTGCGTTCCCATCACTGCATCATCCTCAGTCATAAGGCTCATGCCTAAGAAAAACAGTTGATCTGATGGGTTCCATAAAGCCAGTTGGACTCCTGTCAAGTCTGAGCAAACCTGGCCAAACGTGGATGGATGCTGCTTCTCAGGGGCCATGAGAACCGGTCAGATGCTCTTGGCTGTCCCGGATACTGTGCTAAATAAATTGTTCTATTAGATCTCCCAGTCCCAAAGGTGACGCTGAATGCAGAGCATATCCCCATGGCCATTCAGGCATCTGAGTGGCCTGCAGAAGCACCGTGGTCTGCTCTGAGGGAGGTTAGTGATTGCGATGAAATCTTGAGCTTTAAGCAACCTCGTCTTTCTGCCGCAAGGTAACAGAGCAAACCCCGATGGACCACGGCATCTCCCTAAAGATCCCTCTCACACTAGGCAAGAAACGTGACTCTTGGCATGTCCAAGGGCCCGGGGGACCCTGCCGCGCACTATTTCTCAAGTTTTTCTTCCCACTGAGGCATCCTTGGAGCGGAGGAGAGAGAGCGGTCTCCCGAGGCCCAGAAGAACTGACAGCAGTCTCTTTGTTTACCTGAAGTCTTCTAAATCTTGCCTTCTACTCCATTATGTGTGCTTACTTTAAAATAAGGAATAAAATAAAATGACTTGCCCCTTCAGTGATTTGACTTGCTCTTTCATCCCAACCATTTTTAAAGTAAAGTGGATGCTTCCTGAAGCTGTGCTATGTTTGCCCATGGCATGTAGTCACTCACACCTGTGTCCGACAACCAGTGCTTGGTCCAGCATGTTGGGTTGAACGGAGGCCTGGAGAGGGACTGTGACTCTCCCCAAATCCCCCCACTAGCCTGTGACTGCGCGAAAACTAGCTCTCAGCTGTGCCAGCTCCCAGCCTGACTCATTTCCCGACAAGCCAGCAATTCAGCTGCTCCCAACAAACAGCCATGTGCATTTCAGACGGCCTTTACTTTTTATGTCTTTACACTTTGGAAAAGAAATGCTAGTTGCCCTTTCCTTCTAGAAACTGCCCGAGACCTAATGAGTTAAGTGTGTTTTTATGGAGGATGAGAAGAGCTGAGCCAATCACCTCCAAAGCATCCATGAGGTTCCCCTGGATATACACATGCAAGACGCCCATCCTCTCTCTCACCCTTGAAGCCAAGCGCTTCTCTTCCTGGAGGGGACCTCGGGGGAAGCCTAAAGCATCACCAAAGACAGATGAGGGGGAACACGTAAAACTCTGGCTTGGGGGCATGCATCTGTATTACCAGTTTTCTTAGAAAATATTGTAACTACCACTGGAGAAGCTGGATGAAACCTCAGAGCGCCTGCCCGCACAGTTGGCGGGAAGCTGGTTGTAGCAACTAGAAGGGTGAGAAACTCACAGCCAGGCTTAATGAATATTTGCCACTGCTGAGTCATGCTCATTGGAAAAAGTGAAGCAGACAGGATCCTCTCCGCCAGGTGCAGCAGAGGTCATCAGAGTGGCCTTGAGCAAGATGTCCACCATCAATGTTGCAGACTTCTGCAGTGACGCAGTAAGGACCCCAGGAATGAAATGCCTTACACTGGTGTTCTTCCGTGAGTCTTCCAAAGTCCTTCATAGATAGTACATCAGTAGTGCTGGCAACAGCCCAGTGTAGGTGAAACTACGGGAGTTTCCAGTCCTGTGGCTTGATGAGGGGTATGTGCTTCTAGGTGCTTCGCTCTTGGCTTAGCAGCGTGGGATCAAGTAAGCCATCCATTTCTCACCCATTAAAGGCACGCTTTTGTGAAAACCATAAGAAAGTCATGTTGATCACTCCCAAGAAGACACATTCCAATAAGTAAAACATCACTTACATCTGTACATAGAGTTGTATTGGAATCATAACAATTATCTTGCATTCCATCCCTCGTTAAAAAGAGACTGCATTAGCAGGATAATATCGTAGGTGTAAAAGTGTTACCATGTGATCACTTTGCTTTTTCGTGCCTAGTGTTAAGGACAAAAATGTTTTTGGTTACTGGACTCAGCTAAGAGGGTAAGCCAGGAGCCGTGTGTAACAATTCGCATTCCAGAAAAGGTGTTCTTCAGACTCTACCTTTTCTTCCTCTCTCAGTTTATCTTGTCAGATTCGGTTTGGTTCAAAGCCACTGGTTCTCCCAGAGAAGGAGGCCAGAGCGGTGTGAGGAATATGCTGCCTTAGAAGAGCAATTGAAGTATGCACATGGGGACGCAGGTGATAAAATCATTATGGAAAATAATGAACAAGTAACTTGAGAGCGTGTTGTGAGGGTGGGATCTCAGGTTATGCCAGGTTATTAATTTTCCGACTCAGCAGTGTGCCTCTTAAAAAACACTTAAAGGAAAATGGATCTGCGTCTGGAAGAAATGCAATTGGTAGGGAAGAAATAAGGAACAGAGTGAAGTTCCCAGGAAAGCAAAACTACTTACATTTAAGTAAGAACTGGGTAGTTGAAAAGACATGCAAAGCAGGCAGTGAAGAGAGTGGGGCGCAGTGCATTCGGCAGCTGCCTGAAGATTTCTCAGTTCCCGTGCACGACACCAAAGCCCCCCACCCTCTCCGTCACTTGTCTGTTTGTCTTGCACTGGGCGCTCATTGAAATGGTTCGGTCAACTTCTCATGAACAAGGGGCACAGGCCCCTGGGTAGGGTGCGGCTGTCACCTCCCTCCCTAAGAACCAGAGAGTGCCCTGGCCCGTTCCTCAGTTTCCCCTTCCACAAAATGGGAAGAAGTACATCTGCCACCTCTGAAGTTGCTCGTGACCAGGAACCGCTCAGCCCCTGACTGTTCCTTTTCCTCCCCCCGCAGCTTCCCTGTTGCACTCCTCCCACTGGTGACCCACTGTTGCCATGGCGACACCGCACAGGGTAATGTTGCTTAGAAATAATGACAACTGGTGGCAGCGGGGAGGCAGAGCCGGCGTGGCAATTGGCCCCTGAGGAGAGCCCTGTCTGGGCAGCCAGGCAACAAAAGAAGCTGTTCTGGGCATGAGGGAAGGAGCGTGGGGCCAGCTTGACTTATTTACGAGGTCGGGCAGGGAGGCTGCCTGCGTCCAGCAATTAGCAACCATGTTACCTAATAACCCAGGGATCAGTGCCTTACATTTGTACAGAATACACACTCTGTTGCCAGGTTTATCCTTTTTTATTACTCAGAGCTCTGGGTTTCGAGTCCAATAAATACTTGCTGTCGATTTCGGTTCCAGCAGTTAGCTCCATTTCCTGCGAGATAAGAGGGACTGTGGACTCAGGCTCCTGTCTGTAGACTGCTTTGTACCGGGGCCAGGGGCCTGGACTCGCTCCTTGTCCGTGGCGATCTGAAAAGTACGGCAGGAAATTGATTTTTTTTTAACTTCTAGAGTGACTGAAATGACAACAACGTAAAAACCTTGTGGTGATATATTGTCCTCTCCCTGACCCTGCATTCCTAGGTTCTACCTTTCTGCGGGAACCTGATGGTGGTCTGCAGGGAATTTTTTATTGTGTTAAGTATGAACGAAGTGCCATCCCCGGCATGTCTGCCCTGTGGGTGTCCCTCCAGCATTGTTCAAACAAACAGGTAGCCTTCTGCATCCTCTGGGATCTTCCCAACCTTTGGAACATCCACTCCCCATGCCCCGTACCTGGCTCCCTGCTTGCCTAATTGCGTTCTGCAAAGTTAGTGGGGGTGCAGGGCTTCCCAGCAGAACCTCTCTGGGAGAGAGACAACAGCTGACTACAAACCGTAAGGAGGAAGGGACCTAGCCACAGCCACTGTCTAGGGGACCATGGCAGCAGAAGACCTGCCCTCTCCAGGCCTAGGTCACCTCCACGCAGCAAGCGGTGGTGAAGGTCTGTGTGCCCGTCACTTGCTAGAGCATACCAGGACCAGGACAGCCCCTCTTGCCACTCAGGCTTATTGAGGAAGACACTCACATCGCTTCCAGCACGCTGTTCTGCCGACTCCTTCGGTGTTCAGAAAGTTCGAGGCCCGGGAACCACAGCTGCTCCCACCACCACGCCATGAAGATGGGGCTTCGGGGGTGTTTGCTGGTGAGCTCTGGGAGAACAGCAGCTTCCAGGTGCTGTTCTAGTAGGAAAGGAAGTGTAAGGAAAAAGGATTAACCCTCTGGGGTATCAAGACCCCAGAGCCGGTCTCTGTCTCAGCCTGGGACTTCAGATTCAACGCCTGCTCTTTCCTGGATGCTGAGTGTAGAACATTGCCGCCTCTCCACCCCACCTGGGTGCCCCTTCGGTTCTAGACTCTGGAGCAGGAACAGAGTGGGCCCCGCAGGTGCCCCCCGCCTCCACCCCCCATATAGACATGCTTCTGTCAGATCCCACAGCGCAAACGGCCTGCCGACAAATCTAGGCCAAACCCAGCCAAGCTGATAAGATTTCCAGAAGGGTGCCTAAAAATACACTTCTCCTTAAACCAGCCTTTCCAATCACTACAATCACAGAATGTGAGGGCAGAAGTGGCCTCAAACACTGTTGTACCCCCTCTGCTCTAAAGCTAAGAAATCAAAGTCCCCTAGCACTGAAATAGTAGCAAGAACAACAATGGTTGGGAAATATTTCACAGCACATCAAGAGGATGGCACGATGCAAATCATAAAGGCAGGCAGAAACTCCGAGCTGTGTACTATGTTCATTCGTCTATTTGTTCACTCATTCATTTATTCATTAAGCACACATTTCTTGCGTGCTCGCCACGTCCCGAAGGTTTGGTGTTGCACTGAAAGTCAGAGATGCGGGTTCTGCCATCCCAGATATTACATCGTGGTTGGAGGAGAAAATGGTAAGTAAATAAGTATGTGAGTGTCGAATAATGGTAAGGACTTCATAGGGAGATAAAGCAGGATGGGCCAGAGTGAGGAGGTAGGACCGATGCAATATTACATCAGGAACGGCCTCCCCATGGGCTGTCATCTGAGCCCTGAGACTATGGGGAAAAGCATATTCTTAGTAGAGGGGAAGTGAGGTCAGAGCCCTGTAGCCGGTGTACATTCGGCTGCTCAAGAACCAGCCAAAGGCAAGGGTGGCTGATGGGGAATGAACAAGGGAAAGGAGGCCAGGAAAGGTGGGGCCCATCATGGTGGTCAGTATGGGTTACAGTAACACTCTTGGCCTTCCCACTCAGGAGTTGGGAGCCATTGGAAGTACCTGGCAGGGAAGAGACGAGATCTGACTACATTTCCCAAAAATTTCAGTATAACGTGTTGGGATGGACTGCAGGGAGCAAGGGCAGACGCAGGAGAGACGGGTTCTGGGGCTATGGCATTAACCTCTGTGAGATCATGGTGGTTGAGCGCAGATGGCAGCAGTCTAGGCAGTGAGAAGGGGCTGGATTCTGATCTATTAGAAATGTAGAGCCAGTGGAATTCCTAAAGGGTTAGATGTAGGTGACCAAAGAGAGGGAAGGAGGGATGAGGGAGGGACAGGTGACAGAGACAGAGGAAGGATTCCAACTTGGGCATCGTCACTGTCCAGTGGGTTTGAAGTCACGGAACTGGAGGCGAGGGTGGGGAGCCGGCAGCCCGGTGGACTCTCCCATCCTGGCCCTTTCCTCCCGCTCCGCAGTCTCCGTCCATGGACAGGCTGGCCATCCCTGCCACTCAGCAGCACTGGCCCCCGGGCACAAACTCTGATTGCTCTCATCTTTATCACCTTTCGCCTCAAAACATTACATCACTGGCTCTCAATCAATGTTTGCTCTAATCTAGACCCTGGGGCTTATCTCGACACAAACGATGCTAACCCCAGGTTAGTCCTGTCATCCCGGGAACCTGTCCGACAGCAGCGTTACACTCCCGCTTCCTCCAGCGCCTGCCTTTCTCTGCTCACTGACACCTGCGCACTTGTGGTGCCTTCCATTCAGCTGCTCGTTCTAACCTAAGGGAGGCCGCTGGCGCGTCACATGTTTGCAGAGCACACATGATCCTTGCGTGCTGAGCCCACGACTGACCCAGCCCCTCTTGGTCGGGGATGCTAGCCACGCCCACTTCTGAGATCACGTGCACCTGTCACCACATGCATTACGGTACTTGATGATACGCTGAGGAACAATTGTATGCTAACAGCATTCCCGCAAGGAGAGAAGAGCTCTCCCCCCTCACCCCAGCCGCCTCCTCATTTCCAATCACTTTCACTTGTACTCTTGTTATAACTCAGACCTCCTGGTGACTTTAATTTTGTTAAGGTTTTATTTATTTATTTATTTACTTACTTACTTACTTATTTTTAGAGAGAGAGGAAGGGAGGGAGAAAGAAAAGAAAACATTGATGTAAGAGAGAAACATTGATCTGTTGCCTCCCGCATGCGCCCCAACCCAGGATGGACCCCGCAACCCAGGCACGTGCCCTGACTTGGAATCAAACTGGTGACCCTTCACTTCACAGGATGCTCAACCCAGTGGGGCACACTGACCAGGGCCTCCTTGTTAGTTTCAATTGTCCCATCTTTAAGGCCTTGACCTTTGAAATTGGCAGCAGCATTTCCCTGCTCCTGTCCTCAGCATGTGAGGGGTACATGGGGAAGGCAAGGACCCATGGCTGCTCATTCCGGAGTAACATCATGAGCCTCCCTGAGGTGGTGCCTCCTGGGCCACTTGACATCCCCTAGTTTTGTCACTCATGCTCTTCTTTAGCTGCTAAGAAAGACCATGTCAAACTTAACATGAGGCATCCTCTGTTAGTCCCCAGCCCCATCACTGTCTGCCTCAGCAGGTGGAACATCTTACCTGGTCGAGCTAGTAGGGACTACAGGTCAAAAGCTGCCCCATTTCATTTTCCAGCTTTCCTCCTGAAAATCAGGCTATCTCCCTCACTTGCCACCTTCTTTCGGCCCCGTGTCTGAGGAATGAGCATTTTATTTCTCACCAAGTCCCGGTGAATAAGGAGAAAGGTCAGTGGTCTTGCCCCGAGCCCTTTCCTTTGGTCAATTCCAGCTCACTGGCACCCCCGCCACCCTGCCATCTCCCCAAGCGCCCCCTGTCTTTCTTTCCCTTCATTCAGAAAAGAAAGGCAGGAAATGTGATGGGGAAGCAAGTACTCTCCTCCTCTCCTAGGTGCTTTGCTTACTACATCCATCTAATTCTGTGAGCAAACCTGACATCCGAAAGGGTAGCTTCTCCAGAATGCACGGGCAATCCATGCCCATCTGACTGCAAGGCACAACGGGTTCAAAACTGTCCTTGCTGCCCATGCTGTTCTAGCCGCACCCAGCACCCCGGGAGCTCCAGGCCCCCTTCCCTCCCCCCACCCCGTTGTGGGCTACAGAAACTGCCACCAGGAAAGTCAGAGGTGCCATCCTGCTTATGACATCTAACCCCTACTCACTGTCCACATGCCATTGACCTTTTCGTGGCCGTGGGCTTTTCTGTCTACTCTCTCCATCCTGGCACTCTGAACTCTCCCGCACCCTTAATGCTGCAGTAGTCAGAGGAGCTTTGGCCTGCCGTTTTCCCCCGTGTTTCACTTGCTCCTCTTTTTATCTGTCACCTCTAAAGAACTGAATGTCCTGTCCTTGACCCTGTTCAAGTCTTTCTCTTTTTCCTCCTAGATGTACACACAGAGGTAGATATAGATACAAAATCTTAGTGCCTATCTCTCTCTCCCACTCACTTCAGTGTCTGAGGTTTTCGTGGTGTGTCCATGACCACAGCTCTGTGCCCCGCTGCCACTGGCCTCCACTTCCTGGCACCCTGCCTCCTGGACCATGCAGCACTGCCCTCTGACCCCCACAGGACCTGAACTTTGAAGTCTCTTTGACCCCTCTCTTCCCTGCTCTCTGTATTCCCAGTCCCCAGAGATTATTTGTTTTTAAACAATTTATTTATTAACCAAAGATCGGGGGTTGCCTTCTTCCCACCACTGCAATATAATTTTCAGCCCGGATTATTCCTCTTGGCCTAGACCATTACTATAATTTCTAACCAATTTCACCACCTGGGAGCTCTTCTAATTCTAGTGCATCCTTGAGGGTGCTACCAAAGAGAGCTTTCTCCAGTGGGGGTCTTGTCTAAATCTCTCTGGTGCTCCCCAACATCTACGGCACTAGTGATCCTCATATTTTATACCATCTGCTTAGGTCAGATTTCTGTAGCCTAAGACCCTATAGCAGTTTTACCAATGGGAAACTATCATTCCCTAAAGAGAACTTTGGAAATTCAAGCAAGCATTTTCCCCGCCATTTCTCAAATGACTAGAAAGCATCTCTGGAATGTGACAGGCAGGAGTAAAGGGTTTTGCTGTCATGCAATGAATATGGCTCCCTCCATGTTAAGAGCTGGCTGGTGTCTCATGACCTTGGAGGGCCCTGATGGATGTTCACGTAGATAAAAACAGACAAACACACAGACAAACCTGTTCGTCATGATGTAAATCAAGATCTTATCTCTGTTGTACACATTTGTACAAAGTGACTTTTTACATTTATTTTGTATTTTTTGGACAGTCTTAATAAAACTCAAGTTTGCACAAATACTGCCACTGTGTAAAGGGAGGCAAAGTATCCTTTCACTTGTCGGGACCCTTAACAGAAATGGTTTGGCATTTTGAAAAGCCACACCCCTTGTCATACCTGCCAGTCTATGTTTGTGTCTGTCACATTCAAAAGAAACCACTCTCACAGGGGTGTGACTGTTCGACCACTTCCTTCTGCCTTCTAATAGACGTGCACCTGAATGTTGACATTTTAAAATACATTATTTATTTTTATAAAAAGTTACTTCCTTTGATATCTTAGTTATATTTCAGGTATGGTAAGAGATCAAATTTTTTAAAATATGTGTGCATGCTGTCCAGACTGTGCATCATAAAAGTGATGCTGCAAGAATCTTGTCCAGAAAAGGGGCATTAGCATTAGCAGGTGTCCAGGCAGATGCAGTATTTGGCTGGCGGCAGGGGAAGAGAGAGAAAAGGAGAAAGCTCAGTGGCAAAGCAGCCCGTGCACCAGAGCCTGCGGCCGGGGAGGAAGTGCGCGTTCTGACAGAGACTTCTCTGGGCGCGCAGGGCCAGCCGGCAGCCTGCAGCCTGCAGCCTGCAGCTCGGCCACTGTTCTCTGTGACTGCAGTCCTGGGGTCCTGGACGTCCGGGAAACCAGCAAGCACTGTCGATCTTCAATGGCATCTAATACAATTGCTTTTATTCTAATAAGAACGGCTCCTAACAGAATTATAAAGGTTTAGATAGAAAACACAGATGCGGAGAAAAACATAATTTGAATACAAATATGTGTTTGAATATATTGTAGCTGGCTGTAGTTTCGGGAGTACATTTAGAAATTTCTCCTCCTCTCATTGAAGGTGGGATTTCTTTCTCTAAGCATTCCTGGAAATGGCAAAGCAAAGGGACTGGAGAATTCCATGTGTGAACATGAGCCCTGATTTTATGAATTTGCTACTTGTACTTTAACAGACAAGAGATACAAGGAAAAGAATTAGTTGGACGTTCTTCCTTTTGTTCCTGTTGTCATGAACTTATCTGACTCACGCTGTGACCTGCGGTGTCCACGTATGTTTTATTCTCCATATGGAAATGTATTTGAAAATACGGTCACAAGAGCAAAGGGCCACCCAAAAGGAAGGCATCGTCATTAGCCATGCTTCTTACCTGGCTTAGAATGAACGTGGGTCTGGGGTCAGTCTCAAAAGAGTAAGTATCAAGGGATTGTCCCGCTAATGCTTGAAGAAAGACTTCACAGTATGTCCTTCACAGAAAGGACCCTTCTTTTCTGTTCTCTTCTACTGACACTTGCTTTACTTTGCAGAAGTTTGGCACTTTCAGATGGACCGTGAGTAGAAGTTATTTCCCCCTGTCTTGTGTGTGGGCGGACATGCACACGGACGGTAGATGTAAGGATGCCTCCTCTAAGGTCGGCGAGGGCCGGAGAGCATGCAGAGAGTACTTGTAATATAGCACTAAAAATATTTTGGTTGCAATATATATATTTATAGCTTAGGTACTTTTCACCCCCTCTGTTCCACACAAAGAAACCGAAGCTCAGAGAGCTTACGGGACATTACACAGCTATTAAGGAAAGAGGAGCAACTAGAATCAGGGTAGACAACGTGGTTGTTACCCTACACCCTGCAGATGTTTCAAAACACCATTTATTTACATGTTCCATAAAGTTAAAAAAAGAAACCCTTTTAAAGGTGTTAAGGAAAAAAATCTCTTTAAGGACAATCCCTTTATGCATTTTTCTATCAAAAAGTCAATAAGGTTCTTGATTTCTTTCGCAGTAGGACCTGTCTCATTTCTGTATTTTTATTGGTCCGTTGGGCGTCCTGAGGGTAAGACACGTGAGAGACCTCTTCTCAGTGGCTGGGATTCCAGGGCAGGATTGCACCCACTCCTGGAGGTCAAGTGGCTCTCAGCCCAGCGCTCCAGCCCCAGCTCCTCCCTCAGGTGCCCGTCCAGCCCAGGCGTCTGCATCTGATAGGCTCAGGATGTGGCCGAGTCATTCATTGATCCAGGGAAAGAGCACATTGAGAGCTATTTTCGTAGAAGCTCCAGAAATAGAGGTGAGAGGCTCAAACATGAAACCACTCACAGGAAGGAAAGATTGGTTTTGAAGAACTGTATTTTAAGAATTTTAAAAATCAAAGCTAGGAAACGCCACCATTCTCAGAATGAGAAAGAGGAAACTCAGGGAGACATAGCTTCTTTGTTATAATTAGATTTATGCAAAATAAAATTAAAGGCATCCCATAAATTACTTAATGGATAATGAGCCCTTGACTGTCTGACTCAGAAATCAGTTTGTTTTGCAAGGATCCTTTAATCAACTCCCTAGGAGGCCGAGGCCTGGCAGACAGCTAAAACGCCGAAGATGACCGAAAGTAAACCGGAGGTAGCTGTGTGCGGCAGAACTATTTTTCCTGGAGGCAGTCTTAAATTTTGAACAATCTCAGTCTCAAGATCGGACATGATTGATGCTTTTCCCTTCAACACTGTACGAACTAGTTACAAAGCGTTGGCGAGGCGAGGACACCTGGGGTCCGCAGCCCGGGCTTGTCTGAGGCGTGCAGGAGGCAGGGCGCTGGCCTCCCTGGTGGTAGAACGATAGGCCATGACTCACCGGGCCACGTCACGGGGCGGTTGTAAAAAACCGTGGGCAGCAGATTCTTTTATGCCACCAAAGTCACAGATTTCTGAAAATTGAACACCGAGGTGAGTTTTGAATATATTTGGAAAAATGAAATGTCACGTTAAGTGTCACCCTAAAAATAGCTTGGGATTAATTATTTTGTGAAGTCGAACGGCGGGTCCTTTGATATTTCAGGAAATACGACGAGAACCTTGTTTCTGCATCCTTGAACTTGAGGCTTGCCTTCCCTTTGAAGATGAGTCAGTCACACAGTGAATCTCGATATTGGTTAGCGCTGGAGTTGTCTGCAGAGGGTGGGTGCTACAAAACAGCACCTCTGTAAAGACCTCCAGCAGGAAGGGACTGAGGACTGAGCCACTGGTCACCAAGGACCACCAGGCCCCTAAGACAGTCCTCCCTCGGACCAAGGTCCTGTAAACAAGGTCCCATCCACCCCCACCCCAGGCCTGAATACCATCTACAGATTATGAGTTAATTCTCATAGAAGGAGGTCTTATCTGGGACAAATGTCTCAGGTATTTTCTGTTTAGTCTAGTTTTGGTTTGTTTTGTTCTATTTTGTTTTGTTTTGTTTGTTTTCATTGATCAGAAACATAGCCACTGGGGGAAGCCCCCAGCCAGCCTTCCTATAATTGTTTCTGTGAGAATCCATGAACCCGAGACTGTGTGATCAAATGAGGACAGACACCTTTGTTCCTTCGGCGACCAGCGGGATGTCTGGCATGCAGAAAGGTGGCAAGCAATGCTTACTGCAGCGGTTCTCAAACTTGGCCAGCTTCGGAGTCGCGCCCTGGAGAGCTTGTTAAAACAGATCGCTGGACCCCACCCCCAGCGTTTCCAATTCAGTCCCTTGAGCTGAGACCTGAGAATCTGCACTTCTAACAAGCTCCCTGGGCTGCTGCTGCTGATGATGATGATGCTGGCTGACCCAGGGACTACACTTTGAGAATTTCTGGGTCTTAAAGTTCCAATTATTTTTCCCTGGGAAAGCTCTTTATTCTTACCCCCAACCCACTTGGCAGCAACAGGGTGAGCCAGTCACACCTGCTGGAATTTTCCTATAGGGTACTAGGGAAATCCCCAATCTGAAACCTGGTTCCTTCAGATTAGACTTTGGTCCATATTGAAACTCGAATGTTTGTTGGGGGAAGGTCGGGAGTTCCTTTGACAATCATTTGTTGAGCGTATTCTATGAACCAGCCACTAAACCAAACTCTGGAGATTTGAAAATCAATACTTAGAGCTCTTGTGAATTAGGGAATGCTGATATTTACTTAAAAGTAATTCCCAGACAGTGTTGAAAGATGGCCCATAGCTTGGCCGTCAAAGGGAGAGGAAGGAGGTCAGGCAGGAACACGACTTCGGGGTGAAGTGGGGACTTGGCTGACCATTCAAGGTAAAGAGAAAGACCCCCTCCATGAGGGGCTTAGCAAGGCGGCAGGGGGAGACTGCTGGAGGCTGCTGAATGCCCGAAGAGGACGGAGAAACAGCTGGAAACAGCTATTTCAACATTCTGCCCAGGTTCTGTACTGCAAGAAGCTCTTTGGAGTGGGATTACCGGGCTGTTGGCAATAAAACTAAAGTACGAATCAAAAAAAAAAAAAGTGAGAAAATGAAAGCCAAGCATTGGGAGAAACTTAGAAAAAAATAGAAAATACTGTAAGAGACCCTGTTTCTCAGCACAATCCAGAAACTTCTAGGACAGGTAGATGATGCCTTGCACAGAATCAAGGCCAGTGCTGACATACATGGGACCTTTTTGGGAATTAGAAAAAGGTGCCCTCTCCATAGAGATATATTTTAATGGGGGGACCCCTGGGCAGATGAACTAGAAAACACTACCCATTCTTCCCCACTCACCCAGAGTGTTTGCATGAAGCCCTCAAACCAAGAAGGCTCTCTGTCAATGTCACCAACATATTCAGGTGACACATCACACCTGGGGTTACAGCTTGGGCCCTAAAAGGACTTCATTCATTTCTGGGTTTGTAGACGCTGGAGAAAGAGAGCAGGTGCAGGCCTTTGTAGTGACACTGTTGGTTTTGTGCTTGGAGAAAGTTCTCTACGGGTTCTCTTCGGCTGCAAACTATGACAGTCTGAGAAGTGAAGGATGCTCCGGATAAGTCAGCTCTTTTTGCTCTGAGGCACTGCCTGCCCTGGTTTCAGAACCGGCGGCTGGAGCAGATCCACCCTGGGCACAACCCTGGGCACTGACATAGAACTATTGCAGAGAGAGAAAAAGCCTTCAGGTGGATTTATTCAATAAATATGTACACAGCAACTCCTCCTTTCCTTCCCTTGCATTTGGATAGCACTTTACTGTTTACAAAGTATTTTGTGTTTCCTCTACAATCTGTCTGTCGTGGCAGCAACCTTGTAAAGTAGGTAGGAACTGTTATCAATCCTTTACAAATGAAGAAACTGGATCTCAGAGACATGGACTTACCCAAGGTCATATGAAGGGTGCCTGGCAAAATGGGGGCCGGAAATGCTGGATCTTAGGACAGGGTACTTTCTGCCATTCCGGAGAATCTATGTCGGCCAGTAGAAAAAATGCAAAAGCCACTAAGGTAGTGCTATCAACAGAAATATGATAAGAGCTACACAGATAATTATGAATTTTGAGGTGCTAAAAGGAAGAGAATTTAACTTTAATAATAATAATAACAATAATATTTATTCCGGTGTGTTAAAAAGACTATCAATTTGTCATGTAGTAATTATAAAATAACATTATTATTTTATATTCAATATTAATGAGATGTTTCCGTGGTTTTCTTTTCATACTAAGTCTTCAAAATTAGTGTGTATTTCCCACTTCGAAGTGTGAAATACACATTGATTTTATACGCCTCTCAACTTGGATGTGAAATTTTGATTGGAAATACTTGATCTTTATTTGGATTTCATAAACTTTACAACTGAAAAGTAGACTCACATACTCAAGTGGGTCCAAGAACACTCAAAAGTTTTCCAATAACTCAGAATCAGTTTTAAGTTAAATTTATATCCCTTAAGAATAAATACTATTCTTAAATTTAGTTCCTCTGTGGCACGGGCTACATTTCAGGGCCTCAATGTCCACTCGTGGCGAGTGGCTTCTGTTTGGAGAGTAAAACCCGAACAGATAACATCCGCCCCTTCCGACCCCAGGAACTCGCAGTCTGGTAGAGCCAGCATGTCTTTGGTGTATGGGTTCGTGTGGTTTCATCTTGTTCCTTGATGACCGTGTTAAAAGTTGTTCTTCTCCATCCTCACCCATCATGGCCCGTTTCCTTTGGTGGGTCTTTGATAACAGAAGCTCTGTCACTTTTAGGAAACAGAGAACCACCTGGGAGGAAGAGGGGATTTCTGGGAGGTGAAGGGAGCATTCGACTGAGGTGCAATACGTGATACACCTCCCTCCCCTTCTGGAACATCTTCGACATACGCAGGACTCTGGCTCTCAGAAAGCTTGGCTGTTCTGCTTTTAAAAGCAAGTTCATCTTGATAGAGTTTGGTCATCTAAATTCCGGTTGGATTTCTTTAGTGACTAGAAATGGTACTTTGTTTTTCCCAGAAAAAAATTGTCTTGTTTTCTAAAAGTATAAGCAAAAGTGTACCGCATTCACGGGACTGGACTGAGGACACAACTCCCGTTTCAGGAATACTTGAGTGCTCATGTGCCGTCCACGTATCAACACATTTGCCTGTTTCTTTTCCTACACGCGGGGCCTCTGTAGAGATGATGTTGCAGGCTTCGAGAATGAGCGTCTCCTGAGTCTTTTCTGTCCTGGGACTCCATTGGGCCTTGGTCCATGGATTCAGGGGCTCCATAAATATTTTTCAAATATAAATGTAATGTGTCCAAGCCAGCTTTTGAAATCTCCTTATTCTTAGAGCCTCACCTGCACTGAATACACAGGCAGAAATATTTCCTTGTCCCTGGCTTCCTTCCCTCATCCTTTGTCCTCCACGAGGGGTGGCGGTGGGGGCTGGGGTGATGAGGGTGCAGGTCCAGGCTGGTCTGTGAAACCTGACCCAGAGTACATTTCGCCATTAAACTCATCATCCTGAGCGCCGTGAGTTAAGCTAGTTGATGTTAGCTGCTGGGAACACAATGATGCCTACCAGGCAAGCAGAAGCCTGTCTGTCCCCTCAGATATTTTACAGTTGAAGTTAGGTATGTGTCATAGCTTTCAAGGTTTCCAGTGTCCTTAAATGCACAGCCAATTAAAACTCATTCAAACACATCTACTAGGAAGTCAAAAAAGTATGGGGACGAAGTGGCACTTCCTACTTGTCCCAAGGGATGTCCTGCTAGACAAATGTTTCATAACCAGGTAAGCTTGAGAGATCCATTGTTTCTCTCCCCCCATTAGAAACTCAGCCAAGGCCAGGGGGTAGGGGAAGCCATGTTGCATGGAAGCCCATTCAGGTTGATTTACCTGGAGCTAACTAGACTTAATTGAGTGTGGGGCCTACTTTTTCAGGGAACACTTGCAAACCACTTAAGACTTATTGTTTTCTGAACTTATTTGGAATATGCTGATTTTAAATAATCTATGTCCAGTCTCCATTAAGTTCTTAGTCGTCATTTTTTTAAAAAGACATCAAGGCTAAGCACGTATTTAAGGTTGCATGTGACATAGACAATTTATGAAAATGACCAACTTCTGCTAGTTAGTCCTTTATGCATGCTTGACCCAATAATGTTAAATAGTTAAGGTTTTTAATAATTTCACAACCCTCGAAAATAGCAGAAGAAATGAAATATGCTGATTTTAGAAATATGAACTTACTAATTATATCTTTGTTGTAGATAGTTAACTCCAGCATTCCTCCAAATAGAGCATCTTTAGATGATAACTCCATTAAAGTCTAAACTGAACCTAAAACTTATTTGCATTCATTCAGTCAGTGAGTCAATCATCAGTCAAGTCTGTCAATAAATATTTTTTGAGGACCGAGTAGCCTTGACCGAAGGCCCTGGGGATACGGAATTGAAAAACACCAATGGTGTTTATTCCCTGAGTTCCCTATGCTTACAGCATAGAGGGGGACATGAACATTAAGGAAGTAATAACAGTAGACAGAAAAGTATAAGAGATATGGGACTAAATATCAAGAAATCTCTATCGATTCATCTGTATGTTCAAATCTCTGTAAACTAGGAAAGACATAAAGAATAAGGAGCCTACACTTCATCCAGAAGGACAATATCCTTGTTATATAGGAAAGACACATCCCAAATAATTGTTTATAGCATTTTCAACAATAAAATCAATGGCCCAAATGTGAAATTAATTGGAAGCTACAGTTCTATTACACTATTTTGGCGATTGAGCACATTAGATTGAATAGATTCAGAATGCTTAATTATTGTGGCTGCCACACTCATCTCATTGAGCCATTCCTAACTTTTGGATGGCTGCCTGGTTCGTTTCTGCAATACGGTTGCCATTGCGTATTTTTTTCTCTTCTCTCCCCCGCCACTTTTTTTTTAATGCATGACTTTCCTCACTATACTCAAAGCTCAAAGGTCTAAAAATGCATTTTTGCAAATTCTTGATAAGAGCTAAAGAATTTGTTAAAGTGTTGATTTCATTGAGTTTGGGTGTAAGTTGATATTTTATCGGTGTTTTGCAGGTTCATGATTTAAAAGTGCCTGTGTGGAGTCACTTTTGCTGGAAACTGCAGCCCGGGAGATCTGGTTGTGTTTTCAAGTCTTGTTTTTGTGTCATATTACCCTGACCTTAGGAGTGGATGAAGATACCTCACTTGTCTGATTTCGGAGCTTAAAAAGGTGGAAGGAAAAAGAAATCCTGCCAAGGTCTGAACATCGCAGTGGCTTATTTTCCGTCATCGTCCATAGCTGTAGTAAGCTTCAGAACTATACATATTCTCCCAAGGAATGCCATGACATTGAAGCCGCTTTGTTAAAAACAGTGGTGTCTGCAAAACGGTCAGGAGACTCGGACATTTACAGCCGGAGATGACACTGAGCATGCTCTTATGTCGGCCCACGGTCTTCAAGTGGGGCATACTGATGGATGAGTGACTGCCTGCCAATACATCCTCTTCTCTCTCTGTTTCTTGGATTGGACTTCACCGAGCAATTTATCACATACCTTCAGACTTACATGTGGGGTTTTTCGCCACAATAGTTCTGGGTCCTTGGAACTTGCATTGATTTCATCATTTAACAGGAACTAACAGGATCCAAAGTACTTTATCATCATGGCTTTGAATGTCGCCCCAGTCAGAGATACCAAATGGCTGACGTTAGAGGTCTGCAGGCAGTTCCAAAGAGGAACCTGCTCTCGCTCTGATGAGGAATGCAAATTTGCTCACCCCCCCAAAAGTTGCCAGGTGGAAAACGGAAGAGTCATTGCTTGCTTTGATTCACTAAAGGTAAGACAAAGCGTTTTACATGTCATGTCTGTGCCACATTGGACTCCCAGATGAAATGTTTTGCCCTTGTACTTTGACAGAAGTTCAACACCTGGTTCTAGATTCTGTTTTCTTCTTGGTGGTGACCACTGAGAAATTTTCATTTAATTTTGTTCATATCAGGAGGATATAAATGTTTCACAGATCCCTGTTTAAATTAAAAATACATGAGGCTGTATATTGGGTCTAGCTTGACATTGACGTACCCAAGAGTTTTAAATCAAAGTCTGGCTTGTGAAAACTAAAGATGAATATTTTATTAACGTTTGATCTTCTTGAGGTTATACAAAGGTGAAGGAATTGAATGTGTCACTTTTGTGTGCCAATTATCTGATTCACCTCTCGAAGCATTTTCTACTCTTGTGGCTTTCTTTCCTGGCCAAGGGCTTCCTAAAAAAGTACATCTGAATGTGTTTTTCATGCTCTTGACAGTTTCGCATGGCTAACAATAGTTAAGTACACCTTCAGCCCTCCTTGACAACCTACTATGAGAAAGTTAACACATAACATAGTACAGAAGATGAGAAGGGGATGCAAGATGGCACCCTTGATGAGCTCCCTGTCTGGGAGGGAAAATACTGCAAGTACAGAAGCGAATAATGCAGGACAGGAAGGGGTACGTGCCTTGAGGAGGGACTGGAGAGGTAACTTCTCTGGGAGTCGATAGAAGAGAGAGCTGGCTTCCAGCTGACGGTTTTAAAAACATGGTTTCAGAGGCCGTGGCACCTCCGTTGTGTACTGAGTAGGGTGGAATTTGGACTTGAAGAAATGGCAAAATAATAGTGGAAAATGTAATTGAAGGAAATGGGGAGACTTAGCCCATAATTCTTTGTGGTTTCTTTTTTCTTAAAATTACCATTCTATGAATCCCAGATTGTCTAGGACTGTCCTAACATTATCATGATATTCTTTACCATGAAGATAAGTAAGATATATAGCTTAATGAGAGTTTAATGTTTATATCTGCAAGAGTTTATTAAAATAAACTTACCAAATAGTAACAAAAAAATGTTGATTCATACTCTTGATACATGATTTGGGAAATTCCTGTGCTATGAGTTTACAAAATAGTGACCTTAGCTTGCTCTTGGGTATTGAAAGGTCTGGGTAAGTTCTGGAGGAAAAAAATTTATCTTAAAGTAAAAAATTATGTCTTATAAGATGTGTAAGTCAAAATTGAAATATAAGACTTCCAATCATATGTTTAAGTATACCTTAAAGGGGAAAATTTGTCTACACACTAACAACAGAAAAATATGTTGATATTCCAACAGAAGTCTTTTAAAGTTTGAAATTTTTAAAAACAGATGTACTATTCCCCTCACTAACTACCCTATTTTATTCTTTTTTAGCATTAAAAAATATTAGTTAGACTTTAAAATTATGAATCATTTTGTCTACATAGGAATGAATAGAGAGATAAATTACAATTAACATAAACTATAACAGTATAAACAATTTTTATATTACTCTTTATTTTGCTTTATATGTAGTCAAAAAAGTAAAGTAAGTATGTATTTGCTTCTGTAATTATTACCAATAGGAGCATTCACTATAAAAAACAATGTACATTAAAAGTTAGATCTTAAAAAACAATAAAATAAAAGTTAGATTTTAAGAACACCCAAATACCAAAACAGGT
The DNA here is from genome assembly GCA_004024845.1 of Tonatia bakeri. Taxonomy (NCBI): domain Eukaryota; kingdom Metazoa; phylum Chordata; class Mammalia; order Chiroptera; family Phyllostomidae; genus Tonatia; species Tonatia bakeri. The sequence continues at coordinate 314,464 of PVIA01000379.1, forward strand.
CAAAGATGAGAAATTCATTTTTCAGGTCATCCCCAATTCCTTCATTTTATTAATCCAAGCCTTCTCTGGTTGGATATGAAATATTAAATAAACATTTTAGCTAGTCTCTTAAAATTTTTAATTTATTTTTTTAAAACTAGTTAGAGAAAGAGAACTGACTTAGGAAGGCTGGGTGTTTCTTGGAGATCAACAGGACACAGCTCCTTAAACTCATGGCCTCACTCTGGCTTCTCTGGGACCACAGTCATTGGCGGAGTGCAGCCCACGCGCCAGAGAGCGAGGCCAGTTCTGTCTCCTGTGAAACCAGAAGCCAGGCTATGGGAGTGCTGAGCACTGTTCCAATGAACAGGAGCTTTAAAACTTTATTTTTAGAAGTGTGTATTAGAACCATTTTTAAGTGTTGAAGCATACTTACATATTGCCTCAAGTCATCCGCTCCATTTTAAAATTGTACGTTTTCAGCTTACTTAATTTGAGTGTGTGCTCAGTGTTTTTTTTAAGTGATCAAACTGTAAAGAATGTGAAAAGAGCCCGCAGGCACACGCGTAAGACAGACCGGAATCTAAATACCTGCTCAAGCACTTCCCAGCCTTGGGTGGGTCCTTTATCACTCCTTATCACTGCTGTCTCATCGGTAAAATGAGGATATCACCTGCGAAACTGACTCAACCGTGGGCTGTGTCCAGCCTGGTGCCAGCATAGTCACCTTACAAGGTGTTGCAAGGATTACAAGTTTTTTCAACAGAGGCCGATAAATAAAAAACTCACTCAAAAATTGTAGCTAAAAAAAGGGGGTGACAACGATAATAATTAAGCGATTTCATTTAATTTCCTTTACTATATTAGAAGAAGACAGTGTTGCCCAGTGGAACAAGCCTGCAGTAAGGAGAAGGGCAGGAGCTTTGGAGTTAGACATGCCAGAGCTTGAACACACCTTGGCTGGGACACAGCATTCTACCGCCCTGACTTCAGTTTTCTCTTCTTTAAAATGGATATAGTAACTCCTACTTCCTAAGATCACTTCACAGACGAACTGGCCTAAGATATGCCAGAGGCCCAGCATGGGGCTGGACGTGGTAGGGGCTGGACGTGGTAGGGACTGGCCGTGTGAGCTTCCTCCCTTCCACAGTAAGGTATCGCAGTAGAGCCCTTGATCCGGATGGCTGGGTTTGCAGCAAGAGGTGCCCCACTCCCGAGGCATCCAACTCATAATGTGTCCAGACTCAGCCATGGACTGTGTGAGTGAGCACGCCTCAGGGACACAGATTAGTCACCACATTCAAAGCAGTCCTGGTGGAGGAAGATCTCATTTTTGTAGTTATTTATACATGGTGTTATTATCTGCAAACATTGGGAGGTATTTTTATTCATAAAAATAGGTAAAAGGAATCTGTGTTGGTCTATCAATATAGAGATAAGTCTGAAGATAAGGAGTCATCTTCCATAAATACATACTAAGTAAGTTTGTGGGTGCTTGAAAGGGAGATTTGCTAGAGTCTTTGAAAAGGGAGTTATACATCTATAAGTACTTTTATAAAAGATGTTTCAGAAAATATAGTAGAGTTCTTCCAGTGATATTTGTAATTTATTCACAACTCTCTTACCTTGTTGCATTTTATGTGAAATTACCGGGCAGGCAAAAAAAATGTGATTTTTTTTAAGTTACACTATTATTATAAAGAACGGAATTGCTTACATCTTTTCTGGATGGCCGGAACATTCTGGAGCATTGTATTCACAGTGAGATGAACTTCACAAAATACAACTTGCTTCATGATCGACAAACATCTCTGTTGCAAAGGCCTGGCCCTCCCACCTCCATACATTTATGTCCATAAAACAATTGCCCTCACACTCTGAGATTTTCCTTTTCAGGTTCTTCCTCCTGTAACTGATAGAAATGAATGTGGGGTGTTTTGTTTTTGTTTTTGTTTTGCAAATTGAAACACCCAGAGAGGAATAAATAAATTAGTTTTAACACTGAGACTAAAGGTTTTTGGCATTGATCACTGTAACCAAGTATTTAATATATTTGCTTCAACATCTGAATTTGAATTTGGCTTTAAAAAGAAAACATTTTTTTAAAGTATGTTGCTAATTTTTGCAAACAAAAACAAAACACCTCAGAGTACTTGAGAACGTTGTTAGGAGCTTACATAACCCTTCCCAGTAAAAACTCATCCAAACACAGTGTGATCCTTTTCCTGCCTACATCAGAAGATGCCAGTCCCGCAGTCAGGGCCTCCCCGAGGTTCCCACCTCACCCAGAGTAAAGCTCTTACGATCCTTCCAAAAGCTCTCGACAGCCTGGGAGATCGGCTTCCCACCCTCAGCCACCTGACTTCAGACCTACCCCTGCACCCTCAGCCAATCCACTCCAGTCATCCCTCCTCTTGTTCCCTGGACGTACCCACAAGGATGTTTTTCATACAGTGACAACCAGGAAACAGCTGAAAAGCCCTGGCCTGAGAATCTATATCTGGTCCCTGGCTTCCCTGCATGATAAATGTTAGCTCATTTCACCTCGACGGGCTCCATTCCTTCATTTGCTTGTTCCTTTATTCCCTCGTTCCCTCTTTAACAAACAGGAGGTACAAACTCCAGATCTGCAGGAATCAGCAAGTAATGTGAATGAGTGACTCAGCACTTACTGTTGGCAGGACGCAGGGCTCACTGGCGGCTGCAGAAACTGAACAGAAGAGCACGCAACCTGCAAAGGGTGACAGCTGCCACCAGGGCCCCAGGCAGCTGTTTCCTGCCTCGTGAGAATCTTGGGGATCTTTCCGAAAGAACCAGGGAGACAGGTTTTGGTGTGAAGTTTCTCGATGTCTTTTTATTTTTCATTTAATTTTCCTTAAGTTGCTTGTTCACTTTAGTGAGGTCACATTGGTCAGTAGCGTTACCTGAGTCTCAGGCGTACGATATTATTGCTCAGTATCGGCGTGTGCTGTGGCATGCTCACCACCAAACCCCCAGTTTCCATCGTCACCACACCTGCGGCCTCCTTTACCCATTTCTCTCTCCCTCCCCTGGCCTCCCCTTCCTCTCTGACAATCCCCAGCCTCTGCGTTCTTTCCACATATGAGTGATTGCATGCGGTGTTTGTCTTTTTCTGTCTTACTTCACTGAGCATAATCCCCACAAGGTTCACCCATGTTGTTGCAAATGGCAATATTTCTTCTTTTTATGGCCGACTAGTATTCCATTGCATATATGCACCAAGTTTTCTTCACCTGTTCATCTGTTGAGGGACACTTAGGTTGTTCTCATATCTTGGCCATTGTATATAATGCTGCGATAAAATAAGAGTGCAGTTAGCATTTCTAGGTAGTGCTTTTTCATGTTCATCAGATAAATATGCAGAAGTAGAATAGCTGGATCATATGATGACTCTTTTCTGAACATTTTGAGAAGCCTCCATACCGTTTCTCCTCACGGCTGCACCTGTGTCCAGTCCTACCAACGAAAGGGCTCCCTCTACTCCATCCACATCATTTCCAACACATCATTTCTTGTCTTCTTGATAATAGCCATTCTAACGTGTGTGAGGTGGTATCTCGTTGTGGTTTGGAAGTTTCCCAATTTCTAAATCTTGGCAACAAATTAAAATATTTTTAAAGCCTGAAGTTCAAACAAAACGTATCTCTGGGATGGATTCAGCCTGTAGACTGCCACGTCTAACCTGAAATAAACAAACACTGGTCACGTGACAGGCCTTCGCTGGGAATAGAACAGCATACACAGCATCTTCCGTCAGGAGGGATAATTGAGAGCAGAGAGAATTTACTCTGCTCTTACTCATCCTTGAGAGACTTTCTTTCCATTGCTTTAGTGACTCGCTCTCTAGTTCCCTCCTTGCTTCATTGGCAGCTGCTTCTCTCTCTCCCTTCCCAGATCTCCCTCCCTCTTTTGACCTCCACGTGCCGATGTCTCTCCAGGCTTGTCCTTGAACTTCTTCTCTACATTCCCCCACACCCACAGTGGACACCTTATTCTTCTTATAATTCATCAAGCATGTCCTTGCCCCAAAGCCTTTGTACTTTCTGGACCATCTGCCAGAAAACTGGACTTCTTCATCGGATGACATCAGCCAATCCAATGGCCATAAACATTTTCTATATGCTGAATATTTCTTAATTGCTGTGTCTATTCCTGACTTCTCCCCTGAACTCTAGACTCATGTATTCAATGGCCTGCCTGACACCTCTACCTGGATATTTAAGTGACATCTCAACTTTAACATGTCTTGAGCCCTCCTCCAAGCTGCTGTTCCCATTGTGCCTATTCTCAAGAGATGGTGCAATGTGTTCAGTTGATCAAATAGAACATTTTGGAACCCACCTTAAATCTCCTCTTACAATTATAACCATATCCAATCCATCAGCAAGTCCCATTCTCTCTGTCTTCAAAAGATACCGTAAATCCAAGCACTTCTCAATACTACTGCCATGACCACCCTGCCTCAAACCACTGTCGTTTCTCGTATGGACAATTAGAATAGCCTAGAGTAGCTCTCACTTTTGCCACTCCATACCGCAGAAGACAGAGAGACTCAGAAATGTCATGTCATTCTCTTGCTCAAAATTTCCCAATAGATGCTCATATCACTTAAGTCCCCGTATGATCTGTGGCATTTCTGGCCCCATAGGTTGATCATGCTTCCCCTCACCATGGTCTCCCATCACATGGGCCTCTTTGCTCCTCTGGGCCTTTGCAAGGACTGTTCTGCCCGCCTGGAATGCTCTTCCCCCAGATAACTGGAAGACTCAATTCTTTACTTTAGTCAGGACTTCGCTTAAATGTCACATATCTAGCCACAGAAGCACCCTCAGAACTTGTCCCTAAGGGATGTTTTCTGTCTACATGTGTCTTCCTTGTCCGTCCCCACTGCTAGAAGGTAAGGCTGTAAGGTGGGGATCTCATGGTTCTGTCCATGTACCTGGCAGCCGCTGGGAACTCAGTCATTCTTATAAGTGCATAAAAATAGCCTCAAATTCTACACTTTTACACATCACTGCTCCAACAAAATTCAAATCACTTTTCTGGTTATGTATTGCTCAATCTTCAAAGTTAATTTATAGGCAGAAAACAATCAGAGTTAAAGGCTTTGTACAAATAAGCTCTTTGGTTTCTATCCCCAAAGGTGGTCCTGGGTCATTTCATGATTTTGGCTGCCCTGATAGGCAGGTTGCATGGAGACTTGCCCACAAGTGTCGAAGAACTATTGAAGTGCATGGCGTGGCTTGTCAGGCCACTGCGGGTCACTCAGCAGTCCCCAGGGCCGGACGGTAGACTGATGCTTGTGCTAGATGACATTTTCACTAATCCGTTGTAAAGTAAGGACACCGAAATACCTTTATTCTTTTGTCTTATTTTTTTTTTATTATTGTGGTAAGAGCACTTAGCAGGGTAGCTACCCTCTTAACCACTTTCTGAGCGCACAATACACTATTATTAGCGAGAGGCCCTGTGTTAGAGCAGGTCTCCAGAACTTACTCATCTTGCATGACTGAAATTGCATGAAGCACTTCCTTTTATGAAGGTAAATTCTTCAAATTCAAATTCAGATTTGATCTTCGTTCCAAGATCGTTTCTTCTTATTTTTTTAATTTTATTTATTTTTTATTTTTAGAGAGGGAAGGGAGGGAGAGAGAGAGAGAAACATCAATGTGCGGTTGCTGGGGGACATGGCCTGCAACCTAGGCAAGTGCCCTGACTGGGAATCGAACCTGCAATGCCTGGTTCGCAGCCCGCGCTCAATCCACTGAGCTACACCAGCCAGGGCTTTATTTTTTTAATTATCATAATATTATTTTCTTTTATAAAATGATTGTTTTAATAGGTAAGTCTTTTTTGTTCTTTTTGTTCCTTAATGTTCTTACTCAGTGAAAGAAAAAGTGGGAACTGTATGTCAGTTTTCCATTGCTCTTAGAAATATTATTGCTCCATAAAATTCAAAGGTAGGGCCCTGCCTCTCCACACTATTTGGCCTGAAATCCCCATCATCAGACTTACTGCTTTGAGTCACACACAGAAGAAAGGATTTGTCATTAGAACGTCTCTGTTGAGTCCACATGTTACCTGAGAGGACCCTAGAAGTTCCTCAAGCCTTGTCCCTTTAGCAAATGACAACAGCTTGATCCATTGAGTAAACAAGTGATCTGTAACCAGCATGGCACAAGAACTTGTAAAACATGCGGTACCTGACTATTTAGTCAGGGGCACTGGCCTCTTTTCCCTTAGATTGTCAAATTTTAAAACATGACAACAGCCAGCACAACAATAGCTATCCAGTGTGAATGAATCAAAATTATACCTACTTTTTGTCAGATCAAAAAAGATATGTTTTGACGTGCGGCAGAATTTTAGTAAGGTTGAAAATCTCTGGACTAAGCTCATTTTAAGTTTTGATGGATGGCAGAGGGAGAGACGGGCCAGAGACTTTGAGACCTAGGACATGCTCACTCCAGGGTACAGGAGCAAGTCCCCAAGCCACAGCAGGAGGCTCACTTACCCCTGACCGGGAAACCAGGGTCGTTCTGGGGCAGCTTAACCAATGACAAACCTCGCCTGCTTTACAGTTTCCCATGGACTGACCTGCTAATACTAAATAGCATATTCTTTCCACTTGGTTTGGTTCAATTTCCTCTGGCTCGAAGATTACAGTCTAGTGTGTATTACTTTCTCAGCACGGTCGTGGCCAGGAAGAATAAAACTGATAGCTGGAGAATAAATCCCCCCTCCACCGCCAAGCACCCACCTTTGGGTTTCAGGGAGTGAGTGGATGTTGACATATTTATTCATGATCGACCTTTCCTCTCCATGTTGTCTAACCAACCAGCATTTTGGGAATGATACTGATGAGACTATTTTCTCATGATTGCTGAGGTCTTACCCTAAATGAATCCTAAGCCCTGTAGGAGATGAGACATCGCCAGGAGAAAGGGAAAAGGAAAATGTCTCAGATGCTGTCACCTAGCTAAAACCAAACAAAATGACGAGATTTACTTTCAGGCATGTTTGTATTTCATTTATATTTCCTCTCACTGGAGCATTTTATATTCTTAAGAATTATTGCTTAGAAGTTTTGACTGAATAAGTGATATGGACACGATGTCCATCAGTAATCAGTATTAACATAGAAACTTGTTGAAAAGTAGAATACGGTACATGTAAGCGTTTTCGAAGTGCCCATCTGGTCTGCGTCTCAAATCTCACTCAGAAGAGTATTTTGAGTGCTCCCAGCCCTTGGTAAAATCATTAATAATGACACTAAAGATATCATTCCCACACCTGTCATGAAACTAAGCACTGACCCAGATGCCCAGGATCTAAAATTAATCAGCAGCAGCCTCATTTGAGAAATTTAATTCGCATGGTTTCTCTCGCATTCCCGTCGGGCACTCAGTTGTTAACAAGAACTGTTGTATCTGGAGAATATTGGGATAGCAGAATTCTTAATGAAGAACTCTAGCAGATCCAGATGTGCCAAGTGGTAAGGAAGCTGAGGAGAGAGGAATGTCGTTTCCTAGAGAAGTTCAATCTCTGTATTCATGTATTTATTCTACAAATCGTCATTGAACCGCCACTAAGTGCCTGAACAAGACACTGGAACTTTATTTCCCTGGAACTCAGAAGGAAGGAAACAACAAGAAAACACACCAGTCCAACAATCACGACTTATCAGGGCTGCTATTCACGCGTACGGGTCCTGAGTGCGCACGAAGCGGCGGGCATCGGGCGGGCTGTGGCGATAGGGCATGCCGTAAAAGCAGAGAGGTTTTTTGACCTCGTGGGAGTTTCATTCTGATGGCAGTGACAGAGAACAAATGGGTAGAAACAGTGCCCCCACCCTAAGAAAATTTGTTATTTTCAAGCTGTGAGAAGTGCTAAGAGGTGAATAAAAAAAGGTCCTTGTGAGGAAAACACAACAGGGAAGGATTTAAACAGAAGGGCAGCGGGGATGCTTGCTCCGAGGAGTTGCTTTCTGAGCAGAGAGCTGACGATGGGAAGAGGCGGCCTGAGTGGGAGTTACAGGAGGAGGCTGGGTCAGGAGCTGAGTTCAGGAGCTTTTCAGGGTCCATATTACTGCCTGGTCCATATTACTGGGGTGGTGGAGACAGAAAGAGAAAGGAGTGTGTAGACTTATTATATTTTGGAGGCAGAATTATTAGGAAAGGTGCATGATGACAGGTTGGTAAAAGAACCAATTAATACGCATCCTGGCCCCATTTGTTCCTTGCTCTTGTGGTACCTGGAACTGGTGGTTTGAAGGGGGGACTTAGACTTTCCTCGTAAGACTGTTTCTCTTGGCCCTGTGCACCCTGCTGGTTATTTTGTTCTTAATGTTTGTTCTTAATGCTCTCTAAGGTTATCGTCTCTGTGGTCACTCAGGAACTGGGTGCACAGCAGGGCTCCTGGGAGAGCTTGGTTTATTGTCTGAGCAGATGCCCAGCTACCTGAGATCAGACTGCTACTATAGAAAACCCTTCCAAGGGTGTCTCACGGAACTGATGCTCCTATTACTTTTGGGTTTTTCTTAGTCAAGTCTTGAGAGTGGCTTGAATCTCATGAACTTTTTCTTAGATACTATATTTTCTTTTCTTACTTTCTTATTGAATCATTGGGGTGACATTGGTTGATAAAATGGCACGGGTCTCAAGGGTACAATTCTGGGTAATACATCCTCTGTAGATTGTATTGTGTGTTCACCACCCCAAGTCAAGCCTCCTTTACTCAGACATTTCATACAGAAAGTGCTATTGGCTAATTGGTTTCTTAGAGCTATTTTTTTGTCTCCAATCTCAATCGTAACTTTAAAAACCTAAATTATTCTTACCTACTTCTTTAATTACACCATAGAAAATGTCACCAAGAACCAAATCCATCTCTCGGGGAGCTGTGTGTCCCCCAAATTTCTAAAATCTCTAATTGAAGTAAAATAACTTCTTGATAAGTGAGTGGTACAATTTCTTTTTTACCTGTTTATAGGTTTTCTTCTCACGAAAGGATTTACATTTTTCTGGATTTACATTTTTCTCGGTTAATTACCTATTCCACCAAAGTTTTCAATTTAATCACTCAAAATAACTCATTTTAGTCTGTTATATGCCTCAATCTTCTAATTTTAATAAATGTACTTACACATTTATTTTTAAAAAACTTTATAATTGTTCCATTTTTTCTAATTTCTTTGATTACATTTACCAGATTCACCAGAGACTTGTGTGTTTCATTGAAGAACATTTGCTTGTAGAATTGATTTGTTTAGCTATCAATTCTATAAAAGATAGATTCCCTTAACCTCATTATCTTTTTTATTTTTATCTCTGTCTTTATTGTTTTCTTTCTCTCTAGCTTCCCTTAATTTCTTTTGTCTTTCTTCCTGAATTCTTATATATGCTGTTTAGTTCCCTTTCTGTAATTCTCTTCTTTAGGTACTTAGGGCTGTGACTCTACCACATAAAGCAGCTTTGGCTGCATCGCGTATCTGCTGTTCAATAATGTTCTCACTTTTGTTACTTTCCAGTTTGCTTCACTCAGCTGTTATCCACGTGACTATTCCTAAATATCCAAGTAGCTTGGGATTTTTTAACATTTCGATATCAATTTCTAGTAATATTTTATTATAAAGATAATGAAATTGTGGAATTTTTACTTCAGAAATGCATTGAAATATTTTATGGTCCCTGTTTATAAATGGTACATGTGCTTGAGAAGGTGCATTTCCTGTTCTTAAGCACAGAGTAATATCAATGCATAGATATTTATTCAAACATTGAATAATTCATGTACTTTGTCCTTAATTATTTATTTTTGTCTCCTTGACCTACCAGTTACAGTAATGCATGAAACTTTAATACAACTCATGCAATTTCTTGAATTTCTAACAACATCTGCTTTTTGTGGGCTGTCGCTGTTATTTCACGCTAGTGTTTCATGACTTTCAGGGCTATTTTATGCTTTTACTTTGTATCAATATTCAACTAGCCTTTGGTCCAAGTTTATTATTTTTTAATATAAGTATACCACCCCAGCTGTTTATCTTCATGCTTTCGAAACATATCTTTTATTATCCTTTTATTTTTAATTGATTTGAAAGGCAGAGAGAGAGAGAGAGACGTCACTTTGTCATTCCACTTATTTATGCATCCGTTGGTTGACTCTTGTATGTGCCACAACCTTGGCATTTGGGGACAGTGCTCCACCTAACTGAGCTAGCCAGCCAAGGCTATTATTTTTTTACTTGAACTGCATTCTTTACTTTTATCTCATGGAGGCATCATTTTTTGAGTTTGATTTTTAATTCAAATTAACTTTGAAACAGTTTGTGTCTTTGACAGTAAAAAAAAATTCTATCTAACTATTAAAGGGGCCCCTTCTTCTAACTTTGGGGCTTTTATCTTGAGGGTGGATCTTATAGGACCCTCCAGGATCCACCCTCAAGATGTTGTCAGATGATAGAATTGCACCAAAAGAGGTAGAATTTATTGACCTCCTGTGCTCCAGAAGATCTGGAAATGCAGGAAATAATAACCTACTGGCCACATTTATAGCGGTCAAGTTCGATGGGATAGGAGAAATCAAGCATTCTCCTTGAACTCTGTTACTTCCACTGGTAGCAGGCCACAGACGCAATGCAGAAACTTCTTTCCAAAGCAAAGGCGTCTTTAATCTCCCTAGTCTTAAACTTTCCCAGCTGGACTCCCATGTCTATCTCCGTGTTGGCTCTAACTTTTCCTGAACCTCTCACTAATCGTTTAATGGTTCTGTTCAGTATTGTGCCATATTCCATGGGAGAGACATAGAAATGTAAGATTCAGTCTTGCTCCGAGGGATTTTACAAAATAGGTAAAAGACAAAAAGCCATGCAAAATTAACAATTAAGTACTAAAATATTTGATACTGATTATCAGCAGAAGAGGCTGGTTTAAAAAAAAGAGAGAATTATTGGCTGCAATATAAGGAAGCTTTACAGGCTAGGTAGAATTCAGCAACTGATCCTCGTGTTGTGTGCCCTGTCTTCACAGCTTCCGAATGTTTTTCCCTCGGAGACTTCTAAAGACACCTGTTCCATACGTCTGGGTATGGATCCCAGGAATCTGTACGTTTAGAAAATATTACTTTAAGTGATCTCATCACACAACCTGAAATGCTTGCTCTCATGTAGCGTAAAATCTAAGCAGGCATCCCTGAAAAATCTTACTGAAAGTTTCTGTTCGTCTTCCGGTTTTCCAATAAGGCACAAAAACTATGTTATTTCTAAGTCAGGACAGTTTTTCTAAGTTAGTAAAAAAATGATCAGGCACCTGTCCCACACCATTTGACTCCTTATTTCTGTGCCAGTTTTAATGGCAATATCCAGCAACACAACTGCCTAGAAGTCACTAACCTTCACTGTAAACTTTAAAACAACACAAGTCAATCCCAGGTATTGTCCCCTTAAAATACTATGGGGAAATCATGGGAACGAATAAGTGAATGAATGAGTTGGCCATGTTTGTTCTGGAGGAAGAAAGACTTAGAGAAGACGTGATAGCATCTCCAAATATTCAGAATTAGCATGTTGAAGAGGACGTACACTTGCTCTGTGTAATGAATGGAGCCAATGCATGAGGTCTATAGCCAGACATTTGTTCAATAAAAGAAGAAATACATAAACAAGCCAGGAGGAATAAGAGCTCCCATCTCAGGAACTGCTCAAATAATGCAAACCTAGATTTGTATTGTGTCCTTTAAAAGGTGCTTTCTATGCCAACTATACTAAGAGACAGTTTCATGCAAAACTAATTACTGAAATGGCCAATCTTAGCTTAGCAAGAGAAATTTTCCCTGGTGTTAGTGTTGGAACATTGTGTTGCCTAGCAACCGGTAAACATCCATGACGCAATGGAAAATCACTAGTTTGTTGTCTGAGTTGATTGTACAAACACCACACTCGGTTCATTTCATTGATGATAAGTATTCCCATTATAGTTTGTTACAAAGCAAGAGGGTGTTGAGGTGCAACTTGCACAGTGCTAATCTTTGTCAAACACTAGCCAGCTGCGAAGCGTAGCCACAGTGCACACAATAGAAACAGATGTTTGGTCCACGCAGGAGGGGTGGGAGAAGGGGGTGAGAACAGAATCGTTTGGAGACCTGTACAGCTATGGGATGAAGTCAAATCTAGGTGAGTTCTTAGACAAGTTTAGTCACGAACTCTTCAATTTTGGAATTCTGTGGGTTTTTAGTAAGTGACTAAACAGAGCGTGTAAGGTATAGAACAAAGTTTAAAAATGTAACACACTGTTATCGTAACTTTCTGTTCACAGTTTCCTACGAAACTGACAAAATATATCTAGATAGTTCAAAAGTCTGATTTCATTTATAAAGAGCTGCTTTACAGGGTAAGAACCAAAGAACTGTTATTTGTCAAACTTCCCCATTAAACATCTGCCAAGATATCTTATTGGGTTTTCCTAATAATAGTGACTCAGCATATAAAACATGCCGTGGAGCCCTGTCAGATTCTATCCACACTGAATAATGGGATACTTATTTCCCCTCCTCAGTTTGATCTTTCAAACCCAAATCATAATTTCCCCAAGTGATTGATTTTGATTAATTTTTCTCTTTCCCTGAAAGATTTAGAATTGCTCTAGGTAACTTTTTATTAGCCAGTCCAAGACATTTGTACAGCCATATAATTAATAGCATTTTTAATGAAAATGATGGCATATTAATTGGTAATTTTTGGACAAGCGTTCTTCCTAATTACTTATTAACCTTTAAATCAGATATACACAAGGGAATGGAACAAGATTCATATCTTTGAGTATCTGAAAGCTTTTCAAGGTGCTTTTTATAAAAAGAATCTAGAGGCACTGTCCCCCCCCTCCCCCGCCCCAGAGGAAACTCGAAATTACATCAGGAGCTAATTGTGGTAATATGCTTAGCGCATTAATATGCGCAAGAAGTTTTTAGTGTATCTATTCTTGGCACTTCAGTGAATCATCATTAATAGAAGTATGGTTCAATAGGATAGTAAAGATAATGCCATCAATTTTTCTTTATTATTTAAGTGCGTAGTTAGTTGCAAAAGTTACTGAAAAGAAAAAAAGCTATTATTAGTTGAGATGACTTATATATTCAAAATTCTACTTGAATATTCCAATATGTATACTTGAAAATGAAGAAGGCTAGGTTCACAGAAGATTTCTAGATCTTTGGCCCCAAACCGCAAGTCTGACCTCATGGAGCTAAAAAGGTTTTACAGGTAGGCATGGTGGACCTGACTCATTGCCATTTAAACAGTGGGTCCATTTTCATGGTTAAAGATAAGCTAGATAAATAAGTGGCCTGCAGAGAGCAAGAGTCCAGTCTCATTTTCTCTGATGGGAAAGAGCATTCCACTGAAGGGTCTCTGTGGCCCTGACTTTCTCTGAGTTCCGCCTGGCGTTTCTGTCTGTCTCACATTGTTGAAGGGGAGTTACTACTTGAAGGTCAAAGTTGTTTTACATTCCTTCTGGCAATTCATTTTGTACCTGTCCCTGACCTTTAAGCCCCTACCCCTTTACCTTTTTTACTTTCTTCCTCTATCTCTGCCTTAAATGCATTCATCAATTGCATTTATTGAGACCCAATATACTCCCAGACCTCTGTCTGGCATAGAGGGTCCAGCGGTGAAGACAGTGTACTTGCCTTCAAGTTGCTGAAGATGCAGTAAGGGAGGGCAGTCAGAGATCAGTATTGGGCCCCTGCCTCACAGTGCGGTAAGTCCCAGGAAGGGTGTCGTCCACCCTGGGGCATGGGACTAGGCTGTGCTCAGGAAGCACATTGTGGGGTAGCAACGCAGACTGGGAGCATGCAGGGGGTGGTGGTGGATAAGAAGGCAGAACATGGCATCTCTGAAAATCTTCCTTCTCTAATTCCACGAGGCTGCCAATTTCCTCAGTTACCCCATCTCTCTCCTTTTGCCCAGTTCCCCAAGTCTCTCCATCTCCCACGTCTCCCTATTGGATCGATATCTGCTTAAAGAGCGGGCCCTGTGAGGCACATCCATCAAACCGTTACACAGCAATAAAACGTGAGAAAATAAGACACTGCTTCGAGGGCCTGCTGCAGACTGGAGAAGGCTGCAGGCTGACGAAGGAGTCTGGACAGTCCCCCTTCTCCCCAGGGCGACAGTTCCCAGAGGTCTGCACACAACTGCAGACAGAGCTGTAGCCTCACCCTCCCAAAAAAGAGAGGACTGCCCAGGGCAAGGTGGGAAGGGAAACCGCCAAACTGTAGAAAGTGCAGCAATAAATGTATTCATGCGTTTAGACAGACACTTTTTCATGAATAAGCAAAATGTTTCCTGGAAGAAGGAGAAGAGATAAATAAAAGAAAATAGTAACAATCACAGCTGCCATTGGCTGAGCACAACCTCTACATCGTCAACTGTTCCAGCCGTTTGCAGGACATAATATGTGATTCTTAAAACAATCCTTGAAGACAGATCTTCCTTTTTAAGTTATACAATGTTTTTATTTATTTTTTATTTTAATTGTTCAAGTACAGTTTTCTTCCCTTTGCCCCCATCCCAGCCCACTCCCCCAGCCCTCCCCACTTCCCTCTCGTCTCCACCCCGCCCCCTTGTTATTGTCCATGTGTCCTTGATGCTAGTTCTGAGGGCAGATGCTTAAAACAAGTCCTGGAACATTGTCTGTCACCAAGTGTGAGCTCAGTAGCTTCTTGTGGAGTAAATGAATAAATCAACATTTCTACTTGCTTGATGTCTGTCTCTCTCCCCCCAAACCCTAGAATATAAGTACCTTGAGAGCAGAAACATCATTCTGCCTTTTCCTATATGCTAAACATCTGGACTGAAGGTTGGTACATGATAAGCACTCAATAAAATGCCTTTTTTAAAAGACAAGGAAATTGAGACTTAGAACGATTCAGTATTCTATGCAAAATCACACCAAAACTGGGAGGATCTGGGGCTTGATTGCAAGTGAATCTATGCTCTTCTTCCCTCCACACCACACCAGTCTGGCCTTTCCTTCTCCATAATCATTCTCCAATTATCTCAAGCTTGTTCATAGTCCAGAGATACTTTTCTGTCTGTAACTCACCAGTGCAGTTTGGCTTAAAGGCTTAGCTCATTAACATATATCAGTGAATCCAGAAGGTTCCTGAACATCACAGAGGTTACAGGTGCCAACCCCCAGCACAGTGAAAGACCACGTATAACTTTTGATTCCCCCAAAACTTAACTAATAGCCTACTATCGACTGGAAGCCTTATAGATAACTTAAAGAGTCGATAAACACATGTTTGTAGGGTATATATATATATATATTATATACTGTATTCTTAGAATAAAGTGAGGTAGAGAAAAGAAAGTGTTATTAAGGAAATAAGAAGGCAACTACATTTACAGTATTTATTGGAAAAATTCCATGTATAAGTGGGCCTGTGGGGTTCACACTCCTGTTGTTTAAGGGTCAACTATATTTAGCACATACCTATTATAGCAGTGACTCTCAGATTTCATAAAAAAGAATTGGCGGGGTGGGGAGGAGGAGGTGGGCGGCGGGGAGGGATGGAAAATTTCATTCTTCCGGCTCGTGCTGCAAAAGCACTACAGGAACGCAGAGGCAGAACGGATTGCCTGTCCGCTTCAGCTGCAGTGGGGCCCCTGCTGCTGAGAGGAGGTACTGGAGTCTCCTCATCAGAGTGCATTGACAGTATTAAAAGGTAAAGACACACACTCACTGGTGTATTATGGTTCTTCCTCGTAATTAAGAAAGGCCGTTATGATAATCTAGCACGTGGGGCAGACTGCAGTCTCGCAGTATAAGGACACAGGGAAGCAGCTACCTTGTAGTGAACCTGGCTGGTCTGGGAGAGAGGCAAAAGGAAAGCGATGAAGGGCTAGGAATTGCAGGATGGAGAGTGACAGTTGTTACCACCTTCAGAATAGTCCAAGTGACTCAGAATTTCACCAAGTGTGATTATTGATGCTTCTGGCAGCTTACCATACTAGATTCCAGCTACTTTCGCCTTTCAGGTTATAGATTTTTCAGAGTTTTTCTGTAATAATCTTTTCTCTCTATTTTTCCCACTTGCAGGAAAAAATGAAAGGTCGCTAATATTGACAGTGGGATAGGAAGCTATGTGCCCTCGTAGGCTGTAGTACTACAGATTGGCTCAGACCTTCCAAAGGACGATTTGGACACATAAATTATCTCCTTAAGTGTCCACAGTAGCTGACTCAGCAATTCCATCTTTGGGTATTCATACTAGAGAAATACTGAGTGGGAAAATAGCATGCAGTATATTAATAATAGTTTAAAATAAAAACAGTCACAACACTAATCAATAAGGTAATCTGGTAATAAGGTAAGGTGGGGGAATGGTTAAATAAACTATGGATCATTGATATTATGAAATTCATGTGACATTTCAAAAATGAGTTAGAATTACTCCATCTGTCTGTCTTCGTATGGTCCATTTTAAGTGCATATACATCTGACTGGGAAAAAATCTCCAAAACATGGTATTATTTAGTAGGAAAAAAGTTAATTGCCGTACTTTATACAGTATTATCTATTTGTATTTAAAATACATTTCAACAGACATATTTCTACAGGTATATATAATATACCTATTATATATATTATATATTATATTACATTATAATACCACATGTTATAATACATCATATCATAATGTTTATATAATATTTGTATATAATGTATATCATGGTATATATTATATGTATATTTTATATATATACATATACATACATATATACATATACACATATATACGTATATATGTGTGTATATGTATATATATAATACAGCAAATAGATGCTGGGGTTCCCTCCATATCATGCCTCTGCAATTCTTTAAGCCTTAGAGTCTTAGAATCTATGTGGTCACAGCTGGTTCACTGCCATGTCCAAGTTGCAACCAGCCTTAAGAGAAAGGGGAAAATATGGGACATGCTCCCTCAACCCTCAAGGGTCCCAACTTGGAGACAGCACACAGCACTTCTACTCACAATCTGTTGGTGAAAACTTGGCTTCCCATCTCCAAGGAGGCTTGAAAATGCAGCCCTTGGCCAGATGACCACAAACCCAGATTCGTATGGTGGAGGTAAAAGGGAGGACATCTTGGCAGACAGCTGGCTGTCTCCTCCACTGTATAAAAAAAGTAAACACAAATAAGAAACAGAGGGGAACGTGGAGTTTTGCTCTGACGTGAGGATGGGGCAGCACATCAAAGGGAACCTTTACTTTATCGGTGGTTTTCAAGTTTTTTAACGTGAGTAGGGGAGCTTATGCCTGCCTCGGAGGTGGTAATGAGGTCAGTTGTTTCATCTCTTGTCTGGTTCTCAGCGGGTGATAGATCCACACAGCCCATCTGACCACCCCCTCAGCTGACCTATTGCAAAGCTTTCCTTTTCATGTTCCTGTTCACCTTCAATATCTTCACCCCACTCCCCTTCCATGCTAACCCCCATTGAAATGCTTTAAAAATCTGGATGTTCAACACCTGTGGATTGTAATTTTATTAAAAAGGCAGGAGGCCTGCCACCCGCCTTTATCCTGGCCCGGGATTGTCGCATGCACTCCGTAACTCACAACCCTATGGAGCATTTCTAACCATGCTACATACAGGAGGAAGTTGGAGGGACGAGGCAGGCTTTTCCCTAATGCCACCTTCTTCTGCAGAAAGACCCATCCCACTGGCCAAACAAGACTTCAGTGTCTGAATCAATGAGTGACAGTGGCAGTTGATGTGCCCGAGTCAGTGGCAAAGCCATAAAAATAGGAAGAATTTCAGAATGGTAAATGACCACTGGGAAGGGGGTCGAAGTGAAGATTCTTCAATGAAATGAGACAGGAAGTGGGCCCCTGGGCATGAGTGACGTCTGTGTAGACATGAGTACCTTAGCAAGTATTGGGAGCTTAGAGTGAATAGTTATTTATTGCTTGATATATTTTGATTCATTACTCCATCTACCCTTACAACACATCATGATTTTACAGATAAGGAAACTGAGGCAAAGGGAGCTTATGTGAATGATTCCCAGAGCTAAGTAGGTGGAAGCAGTGGGATCGGTGTCCCGACCCGTTTATTTTCTGGGTAGATCTAGACCTATCTGGTTTCCAGTTACTGACTGTGCCTCAGAGCATTCCAGGCAGGAGGGGTAGCAGGGCCCACGGGACAGACTGAACACGTGTCTGGACTGTTGAGGTGCACAGAGGAGAGCAGGTTGAGTGGCAGGATGTCACTGCATATGCGTTAAGGTTGAGGTCACCCTGGTGTCCGAGCGTGCTCTGGAACAAGAGGATTGAGTTACTTGTAGGAAGTGCTGTATCATGCTTCACTTGGCATTGAGCTCTCCCCCAGCCGTGGGGGGAGAAAAGCTCTGTGAGTCACTCCAGTTCCACTGGCCAATTTACTCATTTAATCACGTTAGAAAAGGGGTTTTTTAGCAGAAAACAACCCCAGCCTGTATTAGCTCATCAACAGCACATGGCGATGGTTCCAGGTCATTCATAGTCACTAGAAACAAGAGCAGGTAGGTCTCCCTGTCCCAGACCTATGAGGGCTTGAGAGCAATCAGCTCTGCCTACTCCCCTGGGATTCCTGGGATTCTGTCTGCGGGGACCCCGCCCCAGTTCCTCAGGAGGCAACTCTGCTGCAGTGCTTCCTTGGAGACCGTGCCCTCGGAGACCTCAGCAGGTCCCTGCAGTGCAGCCCCGGCCCTGGGGACGGCTCAGCTCTGTGTCCCTGGGACTGCGGCCATCTTCACCGGCTCCTTCCTCGGGAAGTCCCTCTCATCTTGAAAGACTATGCAGTGCTCTTCCTGGGCTGCTTCCCCTTCTTTCCTCCTATGACCCCAGTCACAGACAATTTCCAAATGCGCTTTCAAGCGTTCTCCTCTTGAAGCGCTTCACTCTGACCCATCAAACGGGAGGAAAGAATCCCAGTCCGTGAAAAAGCTAGGGCAGGAGTGTTGGTGCTCTGGACAGCCTACTGCCAAGTGGGGGGGTTCATGCATTTCCTGAGGCAACGTGCTCAGGTGGGAAAAGACCTGGAGTTCCTCAAGCCAGGTGTCATCCCGTAATAACACATAGACTAATTGCAAGTAAAATAGACCGTCTTATTACCATTACGGCATATTAATATGTGCCCAGTGCTGCACCGTAAAAGCATTCTTTCACTTAATCCTCACAACCAACCCTACAGGGTTGGGCCCATTTCGTGGATGTGGCAACTGAAGCTTAGAGAATTTTGCTCTTCCTGTGGCTGGCGTGTGACAGAGCTGAGTCTGATGCTTGTCATTTCGATCCCAATGCCACAGAAGCAAATATATCCCTGGAGTGGAGACAGAGCAACTTCCAGAGGCTGGTGTGGAGCCTGGATGTGGCCAGGGATGGGACTCAGTTGGCTGCAGGAGTAGAACAGGAAGGAAGCAGGACAGCTTCCACAGGAACGGATGGCAGACAGAGTAGAACGGAAAATGGGGAAGAGAGAGGAGGGGATACCTGGTGAGCACCCTGCCCGTTTGTCAGTGGGTGTGTCATCCATCTCCACAATAACTTTGGGGAAAGATCTTCTTCTGCCCATCCTGTGGTTGCAGAAACAGAGTCACAGGTTTGAACACAATCTGCAGATCCCACACGGCAGGCGGAGCCGGTGAAAGTCAGGCCCTATGTGACTTCCAGTTTGGTGTCCCCTGCCCTCCATGGCGCTGCTTCAAACATGGCTTCCGGCTTGGGCCAAGGCCATGGGGAGAGACCACAATATCATTCCCAGAAATAGGGACATTTTCAGGGAGAAACACATGTGAGCAGGCATGGGGACAACCAGTGTGTTGGGAGCGAGGTGTCAGAAGTCTATTCTGGCAGGAGTTCTTGAGTCTCTGGAGACTGGAGTTGGCAGCGCCAACTGGGGCAGCTGATGTCATGAGGCTGCAGCCGCTCAAGGGAAAACAAGAAGAGGTGGGTGCAGGGGAGTGGCCAGAGCGGGGTTGCCCACAGTGGGGCCCGGAGAAACCATAGAAGCCAGCAAAAGTCACGGAACAGCACCCGAGATGGAATAAGAGGGTAGGACGATCACAGACTCTCCACGAGGAGCAGGTGGGGTGAAAGTTTGGAACCTGAGCGCATCTCAGCCAGCCGGCCGCCAGTTTTCCCCAACCTGCCGGGGCTGCTACCGTGCTATTTTGAATCATGTCAAATTTATTAACACTCTATTACATTCCATTAAATTCTGTAACCACGGAGGACAATGAGGAATTCACTCTCTCAGGAATCACTGCTGTGGGTAGCAGAAGGCCCTGTTTTCTCTCTAACTGGTTATTGTTTTCTGTGAAGCACTGACTGAACATTAGCCTTATATAAACAAACAGAAAAAGAAGAGTGTATACTCCCCTGGAACATTATAGAAAAGTGTAGGCTTCCATTTAATGAGGTTTGGTAACAACAGAGCCATTTTGATGTCCTGTCAAGCTTGTTAAATTGCAATTCTACCAGAATTTTACATTCTGCCAGAACCAGCACGTCCCAGGGTATAAGTTAGGCATAACTGGATATGCACCAGTTCTTTCAGGTCACTGGCATATAATTTATTGCTGTAATTAAATAAATGAAACTGCCATGGCCTGAAAAGTCCTCTCCCAAAACTTGTAGCCCTCTCTCGAGAAGTAACTGGGGAGGTCCCGTCCACCGTGTGATTGACGGGGGTTTCGCAAACCCAGCGCCATCTGAAGATTGGCTCCCATCAGGTCTACAGGTTTCTATTTTCAGTTGAGCGGTCAGGGGCTTGCATTCGTAAAAAGTTCTCTGACTAGTTCTGACCGAAAGTCACATTCGGAAAGCACTGTTTAGGTTATTTGGGGAGGAAAGCTTTGTTATATATTTCATCAGCCTAAACTTTGTCAACATCAACCCAGTGGGGTTGAGTAGGGAGGGGTTTGTTTGATCGTTGCCTATACCAACTATGAGTTAAAAATTAATGTTAAAAAATTATGTACCACTTTACATAGGTCAAAAATGTGAATAATAGACTTTTTTTTTACTTTTTATTTTTTAACTTAAGATTATTTGTTATTGTCCTTTGGTATGCTATCCAAATTCTCTAATACAGCTGGTCTGGGTCGGGAGGGTAATGATGTGAAAAGTGAAGGATTTTATAGTAGATCAAAATACAAGAGCTCTGAAAACCTAGCTTTGGGTCCTATTGATAAGCTAGCTGACCTTAAGCAAGTTATTTGTGAAGTAGCAATAATAATGCCAACATCTAGCCTGCATAGCTCATAGAATTTTCATAAGCATCAAATGATATGAGGAAAGTGACAGTGCTTTGCAAACTATTAAATGCTTATCAATAGCCTTGGCTGGTGTGGCTCAGTGGATTGAGTATCGGCCTGTGGACCAAAAGGTCGCCGGTTCAATTCCTACTCAGGGCACATGCCTGGGTTGTGAGCCAGGTCCCCTTAGGGAGTGCGCGAGAGGCAACCACACATGGATGTTTCCCTCCCTCTCTTTCCTTCTCCCTTTACCTCTCTAAAAATAAATAAATAAAATCTTTTAAAAATATTAAATGCTTACAAGTGAATGTACTACTATCAGAATGAAAGTCATATGCTCTATGTTGTGACCTCCAGGATGGTCCCCAAGGAGAGAACAGTGGGAGGGATCTCAGCACCGCTTAGAGAAGCTTATTTGACTTTCCTGTCTTATATTTGTTTTAAATATTGGTTTTCTACATAAGGTTTCACTGGAAGCCTGCTACTTTAAAAAACAAAAAAGGTTGAAAACCACTCTTCTATATTCTCTTGGGCTGTCTTCCCAAATTCTTTCTCCTTTAATTGCCAGACCCCCCCACCCACACACACACTTTTGAGCAAGTAACTGCTCATTATTACCTTGCAGACATTTTTAAGAGGTAAGATTCCACTTTGCTTTCTTCCTGGACTTCCTATCAGTTCTGGCTAAATCCTTCCTTTGAGTTGAAAACTAACGGTTAAAGTGTGTTTTTCGATGAATTACTATTATTCTCAAATTATAGTTTTACTACCCCTATGCATAATTAAGAAATTACTACAACAGAATTTCTTCTTAACTAATTCCAGTCTACTACTGGAAAATACGAGTGAAATCTTAGACTTATACATGTACCGGGCAGAATAAGCAAACCAGAAAACTGGTCAGTCCCTCATGCTCAGCTAATATTAAGTCGATATAATTTTAGTAAATGGCTTAAAAGCCTAAATCATTCCTTCAAAATCTCAAATCATGTATGTGCAGGCTTGTTGTATTTTTTTGTCAGATTCTTAGGGTAGGTTTCTTGTGAAGAGTTCAAGACATTTGACGGACAGTTACCCAGGCCGTCATGAACATTTCTAAGAGACACTGAACAGGAGAGGAGGTGGAGGAAAGCACAGGAAATAGGAAGGAATCAAACAAATGCATTCACACACACTCTCACGCTGTGGCTAAGAGCAAACAAAACAAAACAGAATCCCAGGGGGGCTGTCTGTGCTCCAAGCCCAGAGGCGTGCTGACGTTGTTAGTGCCTGGGCTGGGCAGCTTCCACTGCTAGTCTGTGCACACTCCCTCCATCTCCTACCCAGAGCGTGGCGGAGAAATAGAGAAATCGTCTGTAACCACTTCCCAACCCTTGTCCACTGCGCTGCATCTGATTTTTGCTCCCAACAATCCACCAGAACTGTCCTAGATGAGATCCCCAAGAGCTACTTAAATGCCAGATTCAATGATCAGTTCTGCAATTCTTTCTTTCACTCAACCTCTCGGCAGTATTTGGCAATGCTGGGCGCTCTCATTTTCTCACCAGGTCACGCCACTTTCTCCAAGTCTCACACATTGTACACATTTGAAGGAAAAAAGACCTGAACATATTTTCCCTAGACTAAACCAAAACCACATAGTTTTTCCAGAAACGTACAAATGACCGACAAAGTGGTTGCTCTGGAAGCCGACATGCCATTATATTAGATTTCAGAGAAGCCAAGTAATCCCATATTTCACATGACTCCAGGTGAAAGAAAAAGTATTTAGTCAGCAACAGGGAAGGGAAAAATAAATCCAAAAGCTCTCTTGTGCAGGTTTGTGTTATGAAATCCGAACAATATGGCAAATTACATTAGTCAGGGAATATGAATCACTCTTTAGACAAAAGAATATTCATGACATTTTTGCTGTGTAGAGATAAAATAGTTCTCTTTCTGGATCATGGAATCATGCAATCTTGGATCTGGAAAGACTTGAGAGAATCAAATTGTTTCCCACCCAATGCCAAGACAGAGTGTCCCTTGGGGCCAGGATCATATTTCCTGCTTCCTCTTCGAAAAGTCCACAGTGCTGAGTCAAGGGCCGCACACTCACGAGAGTCCCTTAAATAACAGTCGATGCTGTGGGTGCTGTCCATTTGTGGCTGTAGGGGTTGAAAAGGAAAATCTCAACTTCCCCTTCCGGAATAGTCTTTCTCTTTGTCGGCCACCCATTTGGAGCCATGGAACTATAATAAAAGTAGGGATTACATGTTTGGGATTTTTCCCTCTGTCACTCATTGAAATGTCACACAAAGAGCTACACTGGTGCTTTTGTAGCCTGACAGGCGTTGGCCGGTTGCCATAAGGCCCACAGGCCGCAGTTTATACAAAATCTGCACATGACCTGCTCATTCAAATATCGTGTCCAGGGCCTTACCTTTTCCAACCGCTAACAATGACTCCAGATCAATATTCCTCTCCGAGTTGTCTCCGTCCTACCAGCTGTCACTTAAGGGTAATTAACACATCTTTCTCCATTATGCACGCTGGTGGAAGAATTTCAAACATTTGGCTGGATAGCAAATTCATCCCCTCTGTTAGAGAAAGGTCATTCCTCTGACCATCTGGATATTTACTTTTCTTTAGAAATGAACTTCATGGAATTTTCTGTGGGGAGGGGAAAAATGTTGAGGACAAAGGGAATTTCCTAGTATAAGTAATTAGCTCCCATTCAACACATGCCCACACACCAGCAATCTCACACATTACAACCAACCCTTATTTTATTTCAACGTTATAGCCAACCCTTATTTTACTTATTAACACGATTAACATACATCATGCTTAGTCTGCGTGGCGTTATGACAAGAGCTATCTTAGATGATCCTCATGTGTTGCTATTGATCCTACAGCAGAATATCTCTTTTAGCTTCTGTGTGTTCATAAAAGATACCAGCAATCACTTAGAGGGGAGCTGGAAAAGGAACAGCACTGAAAGATGTGCAAGGATGGGTGAGTCCTGACTCTTAAGGAGGATGCAAGATAGCAGGAGGGAACACGGTGTGATTGTAATACAGCGATCATAATCCTTCTCTGCCAGCAAGGTACCAAAACAAAGCCCTATGGAGGGGACACAGCTGAGTGAAAGCAGGAAGTGGCGGAGAAGACACTGGAGATGGGCCGCTGATTGGAGGAAGAGGGTACTCTAGGCAGAAAGAGCCGCTTGAGCCTGTGCTTGGAGGTGGGAAAACGTGGGATGTTTGGAATCCGAGAGCAATGCAGCTGGATTGCAGTGTGGAGAGACAGGGGCACGGAGGGTGAGGAGAGAACAAGGATCCATTACAACAGGGTTGTGGGAGAGCATCAGCACCACAGGGAGGAATTTGGACTCAATTTGGTAACTCAAGACAATGAAAGATTCTGAACAGGGAGATGAAAACTTGGAGAAATGACCTTGGCGACTGTTAGATGTCAAATTGCATCCCCCCTCCCTCCAAATTCGTATGTTGAATTCCAAAGCATGCCTTTATTTGGAGATGGGGTCCTCACAGAGGTGATCAGGTCAAAGCAAGGTCTCTAGGGTGGGCCCTAGTCCATGTGGCCGATATCCTTATTAAAAGGGGACGCCTGGACACAAAAACTCCCAGAGAGGGAAGATGACGCAGAGATGGAGGGTGAAGATGGCCGAGAAGAGAGGCCGGGAATAGATTCTCCCCCAGCGCCTTCAGAGGGAGGGTGGCCCTTCCAGTACCTTGATTCGGGATTTTTAGCCTCCAGAGCTGTGAGACAATACGTTCCTGTCGACTTAGCCTGCCAGCCTGTAGTACTTTGTTCAGGCCGCCCCAGCAAACCAGCAGAGTGCTGGTGTTTGAGAAGGAATAGAGGGGACAGAGTCTCTGCTCTAGGAACGAACCACACACGCCTCGCAGAGGGTGGTGGTGATGGGGAATCAAAGGAAGAGAGAGAGGAAAGACAGATGCCGCATAACTGAGTCCCCCCAGAAATATCAAGGTGTCAGGGAAAGCAAATCATCGGCTCCTCGTGCTTCGTTCAGGGTCTGGATTGGGCATACAAAGGCCTGGGTGCTCATTAACTTGGTTCTAACGCCAGATAGTTCTGTGGCTTCAGACAAGGCCCATTTCTCTCTCCAGGCCAGAGTCTCTGTTGTAAAAGGAGGGGATAGCACCAGATCATCTTATGGCTTCCAGATCCAAGAACTTGGATTTTACAATGCTAATTAGATGAGGTTTTATGTTAGGTGCAATAAATAATGCATTGGTATGTGTGCTTGTGTGTGCACGGGAGTGAGCTTCATTTTATCATCCACCTGTTTCTTCAAGAAAATCGGGGGAACCGTCAAACCTCAGCACCTGGTCTTCCAAAAGAACAACAAGGTGGAAAATCGATGCAAAGGAAACTAGAAACATATCACGGGTCACCTGAGATGAACTCATTCCTGGATTTGAACTTCAGCTCTAAGTTTCCTGGCAGTTAAGGCAGAAAGAAATACATGTGCTCATTGTCTGATAAAAATCAAGGTAATATGATTAGTTCTTGAGAAAAACATCTCGATATGCTGAGTGCTCAGATAAGATTACACTTAAGAATATGCTGATTCAAGATACCTTAAAAGCCGAGCAAAAATCCATACGCCTTAATCCAATAATTCCACTTAAATTGAGGAAATCAAAATGGGAGGGGGGAGGCTAGGTTGTGAAAACGCTTGTCACAAAATTATTTGTGAAAGTACAAAAGTACGGAGAACTAGAGTGGGAGCAGGAGTTAACGCCCTCGTGGTGCATCCGTTCAGGGGAGGGCGATGCAGACATTGGGAACCAGACTCCGCAGCTGCGGGGAGGGACAAGGTAATGATAAGCTCAATGAAAATAATCGGGAGATAAAATTATTTGTTTTCCAAGACGTTAACTCTATAAAATATGGAAAGTGTCGAAGGGAGTCCTCAAACATAGTAATAATTACAATAGGGTGATACTCTTAAGAGTGACCCCCCCCAAATATTCCCAAATTGTTAAATTGTTTACAGTTAAATTTAAAAGAACAAGTCAACTTCCATACTCCAGTTTTACTTTCTAGCTGTGTTTTATAGGATTGTGTTTTTTAGCTAAAAGAAAAGAAAGTGATTTCAGAAAGGCTCTAACAGCAAACTGACATTGTATTCCATGTGGGAAAGGCTTGAAATAATTTTTGTTAGAAATTTTTTTTAACGTGTGGCTGTTGGTGGCCATGCAGAAGCCCTTCTTGTTGGCTTCTGGGTAATTTGATGCTGAAGCCGGCTAATTTAAAAATGTGCTGACATGCTGTTCAGGGGCCAGGGATGGGTTGCGGCCCATACGTCCTCTGCCCACAGTACCTTCTTCCCAGGCCCGCACACCTCGGCTAACTCTCTTCTAGTCAGCTACCAGGCACCGATATTCCTCCTGGCACGTATCCTGCGCCATTGTTCATTATGATAATTCCTCCCTGCGCCATTCTCAATCTTGTTATTTCTTTGAAGGAAAAGAGCTTCTAACCCTGGTATGAATTCAAATGAAACTAACGACCAGGAACTAACCCCTAGTGTTGAGCTGAAACATTGAAAAGTTTTAAATTTTAAATCCCCATGCTATGGGAGACCAATCTAGAAATGAGCCAGACTAGGCAATAACTTCAAAAAGTTGGTTCAGAGGAGAAAGACGTGGGTGCGCCTGCCATGAGGCAGTCCAGCCTCTGACGAAGCAATTCCACGCACTCGAGAATCGATCAGTGTAATGTATCACACTGATAGAACGCAGTGGGGGCGGGGCGTCATTTCTAGGGGCTCAGGGAAAGCATTGGATCAAACTCAGCCGCCTCTGATGATAGACAGAAGTCTGCTTGTCTCCTGTTCGTGGCCCTTTTCCCACTTCAGCTTTCTGTTCTAGTTTTTGCCTAATTTCCCATTTTTCCACGACTACTCTTTTCTTTCACCTGAGCAAAGTGTTTTAAACAAATTCCTTCAGAAAGAGTAGGACATATCCGCAAGCAAGGGTTCCACAGTGTGAGGCCCAGACACCGACCGGGACACCCTCAGAATGCTTCTCCTTCCCAGCGGCCTCACTGACTCGTGGTCACTGGCACAACGGCCGTGGAGTTTAAAACTGAAATGTCAGGAGCCCGTGATGTAAACGTGCGTGTATCATTTCTCACTTACTATGTGTAGGTTTTTGAAAAAGGAAAATCCCTTTTTAACATTGAAAAGTTTCCTTCAAGACCCTACACTACTAATCACGTTTTCATTACCTGTTGACTGAAAACACACCTTACCCAAGTGACTGTGAACTCAGTGAGCTGTCGTGTGCTTGCATCCGAATGTTATCTGACGCGGCACGGATGACTCTGGAGACTGTAGTACCCATATTTGCATGGCAGCGTGTGTTCAGCCCACAAGCAGCGTTTCGGTGGCACACACCCCGTGTTCCCCTGGCAAAACACTCCCTCCTCTAGAGCAACAGTGCTCTGTGGAGGCTGATACACAGATAAGTTCAGAGTAAAAGAAGTTCCAGAAAATTCTTAGAAGAAGTTTCATGTCTATATGCCAAAAAGAACTAAACGCCCCAGTGCCTTAGGATCACGAACTTGAAAATGGAGGTACCATTTCCACTCCCCAGTGGTACACCCTAAGTTCTAAAGTTCCGATGGCTCTCAGCATCCTCACATTTGCCAGGCTAAACGTAAGTCCAGTGTGTTCACTTTAAATCCTGAAACCAGAAACTGGGGTTTCAGTTTGGTTATCCTGAGGCAAATTTCCAGGGCTTTTTCCTGCTTTCTTTTATTTCCACTATCCAGCTGCACACCAGCCCCCCTCCAACACATATTATTAAGTCCCGCCCCTTCACAGAGGGCAAAGCAGGAGAAACTGGCAATCTCATTGGTCAGTGTTCTCATGCTGGGATGGTCTTCACATTAAAAAAAAAAAAAGTCTTATTGAACAGAGGGGTGAAACTAGGGGAAATGACATTGGAGGATTACTTGATAGTGTAAGGTATAAATTGGGTGGCAGGAGCCAGACCAGGCGTTTTCTGTCATAAAGATCTTTCCTTCTCCTCTCACTCTTCTTTGAGAAGCATCCGCAGCCCTTGTTTAAACAGCCTTTGGTAGATGGCTTTCTCCCCCCATCACAGTTCCAGGAGGTGATCAGAGAGGCAGCCCAGTCCTTTCCCAGCTGTTTGGGTTTCAGGGCTGAGCTGAGGGCTATGGAGGGAGCCACCTATCTTCTTCCTAGAAGGAGAGCAGGGGAAAAGGTCTGGGGGCCAGCTTGCTAGAGACACGGTATCCCCCCGACCCCCCTGCAGCTGGGCCTATTGAATTTAAGTCGTTCTTGCTCTCCCAGCCTCTGGCCTACCCCCTGCTCACAAGGGCAGTGCTAAATGGAGATGTGCATGAGATCAGCAATATTTCGTGATTGGGAGTCTGACATAATGCACTTTCTCATAATTTATTAAAGTTGCTAATACATTTCAAAAATACGTGAAGAACACAGAAGCCTCTGGGTAAAACTGTTCGGTGCATTAACCCTCCATTGATTTTGCATCTCAATCAAAGTAAAAGCCTAAGTCCTTCTGATGACCCGGAAGATTCTCCATCCTCTGGTCACCTCAGTCTCCTCACATCTTCCGTCTTAGTTACAGCTCTTGCCCTGGCTCACGCCGCTCTGGCTGCATGCCCTTGGTTGCTATCCTAGAATACTCCTGGCACAATCCTGTCTCAGGACCTTTGCACATCCTGTCTCCTGTAACCAGGCTGTTTTCCTGCCACCTTCCCACCGAGACCTTCTTTGGTACCCTTAACAAAACTTACAAAGCCCCCCAGCCACACACTTCCTACCATCGTTAGAGGTGGATTTTTCTCCCTAGTGCTTAATATATTCGTGCCCGCTATGCATTTTACTTATGGATTTTGTTCCAAGTCTGCCCTCCCCCCTTAAAATGTAAGGTCCCTGAGGAAGGGACTTTTGCCTGCTGTGTGTGAAAGTCCGTCTTTGTGCTGACAGCACCGGTGGAGGAGCTCATTAATAATATGCACTAAGTGAATAGTGACCGGAAACGGAAGAGGATTCTGTTCAAGGACAGGACTACTGGAAGCACCTTGTCGTATTACATCTTTCCTCTGCTGAGGCCGTCAGCCTCTGGGACACTGAGATGAACAGCCACAGAGAGTGTAGAGGGCTTCCAAGTGGAGGGAGGGAGGCCAGGTGCCAGGGCAAAAAATAGTGCCCTTGGCTTTCCAGAGAGCTAAGTTAGAATCCTGACTCGACCAGCCACTGGCTGTGTGACCACCGTAGGTGAGTTACTTCTCTCAGGGCGCTCTGCGCGTAAAAGAAAGACAAGGATGCAAAATCCCAGGGTGGTTACGAGGGTCAAGGTCAATGCAGGTAAGACGTCTGGTGTGGAGTAAGCCTTCAGAAACATAAACACTCTTTTCACATATGTAAATCATTCTCATTAATTTGTAGTTGTTTGCATTATTCATAAAAGTAGGAATTCACATGATTGTTGGAATGTTTATCTTAGGGAACACATTGAGACTAGTTTAATTTTTTTTATTTTTTTAGTGATTTGAGAGAGAGAGAAAGAGAGACATCGATTTGTTGTTCCATTTACTCAGGCACTCATTGTTGTTTCTTGTATGTGTCCTGACCAGGGATTGAACTCACAACCTTGGCATAGCAGGATGACACTCCAAACAACTGAGCTCCC
This sequence comes from Tonatia bakeri, assembly GCA_004024845.1. Taxonomy (NCBI): domain Eukaryota; kingdom Metazoa; phylum Chordata; class Mammalia; order Chiroptera; family Phyllostomidae; genus Tonatia; species Tonatia bakeri. The sequence continues at coordinate 344,484 of PVIA01000379.1, forward strand.
CAGCCAGGGCCACACTGAGACTATTTAAAAATTCCTTACAATTTTCTTGTCTTTTTGTCCTTACAGAAATTTTTTTGTGGGATGTTTTTTTTTTGTTTTGTTTTTGTTTTGTCCTCATAGAATTTTTTCAAAAGTCTTCACACACTTATATTAGATTCCGGTATGTATTTGTTCTATTTAGGAATCATTAAGTGGGAAGAAACAGGCTCTAACGCTGTGAAAACCACCTTCAAGGTGTGTTTGTTCACTGCCCAGATCTCATCCCGCAAGGTTCACAGGGTCTTGCCTTGCAAACTCCGTGTCCTGCAAAGATTCTTCTGTTACACAAACATTGACAGTATACACACTCTCTCCCAGGCACAGTGCTCTGCATTATCGGCCGTTCTGAGGCGAATGAGAGAACATCTCCTCAGGAGCAAGTCACAGTAAAGCTGAGACTGAGTCCCGACAGCCCCTGTGATAAGAGCGGGCGTTAGGTTTCATGCATCACCGCGAGGTGCAGATTGCTAGGGAAGGTCTGAGACAACAAAAATGGTTTTTCAGGGGTGGATGGGAAGCGGTTGGAGAATGATTCATGTGGAAGAAGGTCTGTTACGCTGGGCCTTGGCAGGGGAGGGGCACTTGGACCGTTTGAATTGGGGGAGAAGACAGCGGCATGAGTGGAACCGGCTTGAACGAAGTCCCAGAGGAGGATGGAAGGCATCAGGCCTCCAATTTCCCCACTCCACCTGGATGGGAATCTGGGCTGTAGGAGAGGAGAACAGCGGGGTGAGACTAGGAAGGAAGGAAGCTCACTTGCTCATGGGTAAGAACATCTGGACACGATCCAGGAAGGAACGGAGGTTCTGGGAGGTTCTGGGAGGGAGACGGATGTACCCAGGACCATAACTGAAGCAGTTTCTTCATGGCTGCCCATGCCTTTCACATGGGTGGGCCTTCCAAACACACATCTCCAGGCCACACCTTTTTCTTGAACTTGAGATTCCCATATCCAATGGCCTACTTGGCACCTCTACCCTGACATGTTATAGGCACCTCAAACTCAGTGTGTTCAAAACACACCTCCTGCCATTTCCCCCAGACCTACGTGAACCGTGCCTTCTGCCCCTGCGTGGATGTCAGTCCTGCCTTCCCAACGCCCCACTGTCCTCCTTGACCAATCTCTTCCACCCCTTGTGTCCAGTGTGCTGGACCTCCTGTGGGGTCTCCTCTGGCCCCTGTTCTCTCTTCTCAACGTAGCGGCCAGGGCAAGCCTCCTAGAATGTCACTTGTGTCCTCAGAATCCCCATTTCCTTTCAAGTAAAAAAGTCATCCTTACAATGGCCTCCACAGCCCTGTGTGATCAAGCCTGTTACTTCTCTGACTTCCTTTCCACTCTGCCCCAGCTGAAGGTGCCCAGGTCCGCTGGCCTTGGATATGCCAGGCACGCCCCCTCCTTGTATGTCGGCACTGGTTGTTCTCCCCACCTGGACTGTGCTTCTTCCAGACACAGGCCATGTCCACCTCTCCGCCTGCTGCAGACCTCTGCTCCGAGGTTACCTTGTCGGTAATGGGGGGCCCTGCCTACAGTGCTCCCCAGTCAACTTACCTCACTCCTTCTTTCACGGAGAATTTGGCACCCTCTGCTCATTAACCGGTTTGTAATACTGCCTGTCTGCTCCAACCAGAAGCTAAGTTCCATGACGACAGGGTACTTGTGAATTGTGCCACTGATATAACCCATGCCCCTAGAACATTTCCTGGCACATAATCGATAGGCAACAGATGTTTGCTGAGTGAATGAAGGGCAGCGTGCTGCCGGCGGGGAGTCCGATCAGGGGTCTACTGTCGGCCTCAGGCCACATCTGTGGCTCGCACAGGCCTGACGGGGGCAGCGGGAATGAAAAGGGAAGGCAGGTGTCCCACGCGGAGTGGATGTACACACCAGGACGGAAGACTCCACGCGGAAGACATGGGGCTGTGTGAGAGAGGAAGCCCCAGGCCTGACACCGTGCTCCGGAGGCAGGGGCTGCTTGCTTTACCCTGCTTTACCCTATTGACCACAGAAGCGACCGGCTGAAACTGAGTAGATCAGAATGAGCAAAACACCGGTCTGCCAAGCTGGCTCCACCCTGCGGGGCCCTCCCAGCGAGTCCCCTCGTGTGACACGCCCAGGACAGGCAGATGTTTCACGCTGGGGTCGTCTAAGGAAGGAAGAGAGTTCCCCACCCCCACCCTGCTCTTCCCGAAGAAACCGGAGCTTCAGGGCTCTTCAGTGGGCAGAACACAGATACAGGCCCCACGCATGTCTGCAGCACTCCCAAGCTAGTTTGATAGATGTGTAACGCGTTTATGCCCCTGAAACCCAGGGGCGTCGTGTACAGATTTGAAGGCTTACAGGGCAGTTTGGAGGGCTGTTCACAGTGCCTCCTTCCCTGATACCCAGAGACGAGCTGGGAGTGGCCTGCTTCGGTGGTTCCCATCAATTATTACTTTGATGTACTGACATTCCACCATGTGTATAAAATGGACTCGATCACTTTAATTGGATTCATAAAACTGTATGATTTATGAAACTTTACTTGGATCCTCTGGCTAATATGAGACTTGACTTAAATATTACTTATTACTACTGTTTCTTTCCTTTCTCCCAGCCATGTGCATATACATTACAGGTCTATGTGTCTTGGTTTTTCAAAGAGAGGAACAATTTATTTATTTATTTATTTTACTATTTTATTTTACTATTTTTTTAAATTTTATTTTAATCATTGTTCAAGTACAGTTTTCTCCCTTTTACTGCCATTCCAGCCTGCCCACCTATCCCTCTCCACTTCCCTCCCATTACCACCCTCCCTCTAGTTTTTGTCCATGTGTCCTTTAAATTGGAACAACTTATTTTTCATCATTGTATCCATTTGGGCCTAGTGTAGTACCAGACATATGGTAGCAATCAATAATTTATATTCTCTGAGCGTGGCAGTTTTGGCTGAGCCAGGATGAGTAAATTGAAATCTTGGATCTTCCCCTGACAAGCTGTGTGACCTTGGTCAAGTTACTTAACCTGTCTGAGCCTTGGTTTCCATATTGGGAACATGGGGATAAAAATAAGACCTACCCTAGAGGCTTATAATGAACACCAACACGATCATTCTCAGAAAGTACATAGCACCATGCTTAGCACATCACAGCATTTAATAAATGACATTTTTACAATTATATGACCATGGAAAAGAAGCACAATGATTAAAAGCAGTGGCTTAGGGGTCACATGGCCTGGGCTGAAATCCTGGTTCTACCTCTTGCTACTTACATGACCTGGGACAAGGCTGTTAATCTCCCCAGGTATCAGTTCCCCCATGTAGCCAGTGGAGGTATTGATGGTTGCTTCCGTTTCTCATTGGTTTGTCTGAGACAATGCATGCAAAACACTTAGCACTGTGCCTAGCACATATATACTAATAAAGCCAATAATAATAATATCAATATTTATGGGACACCCAATAAATATTATTAAGTATTACTACTATATATGTAATTCTCTCTTTTTAAAAAATAGTAGGGTATATGGTCATGGAGTATACAGTAGATTCAATTTACCAATAAATTTGACTAGCAGTTTCTGAGCTATCAGGAGCTTAGATATCCAACCAGTGGCGATGAATGGGGAATATTTGGGGGTTGCTGAAGGAAAATACTTCTTCCACGGTTCATGCGGAGGTCCTGAGAGGCTGTTGGAGTAAAGTTATATCCTGGTGTTTCACTGGATCTGACTAGAAGGGACCCCAGAGTCTGGAGGTAATTCGGCAAAATGGACCCAAGAGTGCTGAGTCCAAGAGAGCTATTTCAGAGTCTCTCCCTCCAAGGCTCATGTTGGAGAAATGTTCAAACACAGGAAACCTGAGCAAAAGCAGTGGAGTGTCTACTGAGAGTGGGTGACAGTGAGGGCAGATCCAGGAAGATGGCCCCTGGTGAGGCTGTGGGTGGGCAGCAGCTGTCCCGGGGGCCACAGGTCCCAGTGGGCAGGCTCTTCCGGATGTAGAAGCCAAGCAGAGCTCTGGTCTGGGCAGGAGCCTGGAGGATGGCAGAATCTCAGACCTTGAACTTGGAGGTGAAACAGCAAGCCCTGCGGTGCCCTAGAGCATAAGAACTGAGACACCCAGTGGGTAAACAAGGTCAAGACAGAGGCAGAAGTTTGGAGGTTGGGTCAGAGCGGCCACCTGCATTGAAACCACACGTACTGAGCCTGGATCAGCCAGGGGCAGAGACCCCGCCTCGGTTCAGGACTTGTCCTGGGGACAAGGGAAAGAATGAATAAGTGAGGTGGTGGGAAGGGTGGAGTTATGGGCAACCTGGCAGCAGGCCTCTTCTCTGTTCCCCCCCCACCTTTGTCCTTGATGCGTCACTTGCCCGTGAAGGTGGCCTCATGAGTGAGGCCACAGAAAGGCCTATCGACCTTCGTAAAAGCAACTTCACACTGCGGGCCAAATTCACGCATTTCCTTTGACTTCCTCCGCTAGTGCTTGACAGAATGATTCCTGCCCCTGCACCGTGCAATTTTAATACCAAGAACGATTTTTATCAAGTTTTTCTCTGTAATCAGGATATAAAAATTATCCCAACATCTCTCTTTGAAAATGGATCTTCAGAGACTCAGTAGGCCTTTATGCATTACTAATGATTTCTTTAGTGAACCATTTTGTCTTTTGCTAAAATAAATCTCTCCCATTAAACCTTGCCCGTGAAAAATCTGATCGGATTTAAGCTGACTAGTTTCATTTGTAGGAAATCTTTGTACTTGTTAAGGATTTAGGAGTTGTTATAGTTTGTTTTTGATCAGACAGAGGGAGCTTATTAGCTGAGTTCATGAAAAAAATTAGAACATGTACTCACAGAACCAAATCTTTGTGTGAGGAGATAGCCTAGTGCTTTACTCGTGTGGCCTCCAATCTTAAGGGGGGCGGGGAGAACACATTATCTAGCATTTTTGTGGGTGACGGTATTAGTTTCCGAGGGCTGCTATAACAGGTACTACAAGTTGTTCTGGTGACTTGGAAAACGGAAGTCTATCCTCGCACAGTTTGGGGGGCTAGAAGTCTGAAATCGAGGTGTCAGCAGGGTCTTGTTCCCTTGGATGGTCTTTGGAAGGAACTGTCCCAGGCTCTGGCTGCATCACATGTTCCTTGGCTTAAACACGGCCGTCTTTTCTCTGTGTCTCTTCACACCATATTCCGCCCGTGCATGTCTGTCCCTGTGTCTGGATTTCTCCTTTTCATGAGAACACCAGTCACACTGGAGTAGCGTCTGCCCCAGTGACCTCATCTTAAATTAGTGGCCACTGTAAACATCCTATTTCCAAATAAGGCCACATTCAAAGGAACTGGGACTGAAGACATCAACACATCTTTCCAGAAAGGCACAATTCAGTCCCTAACACTGACCATCCAGTGTTACCTCCCTAACACACACTGTCACACAAGGCTACCCATCTTTCACACACCAGGACAAAAGTCTGTTCCCTACAGTTTCTCCCACTGACCACTAGGGGCAGCAGCGAGAGCACGCTTTTCAGTAATGGGGGAGCGTCATTTAGCCTGGGTTGACTTTGACATCATGGCCTTGGGAGGTACCTTGCAATCCCTCGGAGCTTCATTTTCCTTACCTTTAAATGGGTATAACATATTATAAGAATGTTGTGAAGCTATAATGGGATACTGCATGTACAGAATCACGCTTTTCAAGGCGTGATGCCAGCATTCCACTGGATTTCAAGCTTCTTGAAAACAGCTCTGCAGGGGGCCAGGGCACAGGCTCGAAGCCATTCTGCCTGCGTTCAATGCCCAGCCTGGCCACTCACTGCCCCGCGACTCTGGGAAGCTGCTTTTCCTCTCTGTGTCTCTCTTTTTCTCCCATAAAATGAGAATATTCACAGTACCTCTGGTAGGAATCTTGGACTACAGATTAGACTATGATCTACGAAAAGCATTCAGCGATTGCCTAGTACAGGACAGGCGCCCTATTATATGTCATAGTCATTTTTATGGAGAGTAGGACCATGTCTCAGTACCCCGTGTGCAACTCCATCCCAGTTTCTGGCCCGGAGCAGATGCTCCAAAACTGTGTGTTGACTAAAGGAAGGCAGGCCTGCAGCTCCTGCCCCAAGGAGAGACGCGTGGTTAAACCCACACCTCCTTCAGGTGCTGCAGCTCCGCTCACACTCCCCCAAGCAGTGCACAAACCCCCAGGAGCGGGTGGGGCAAGGTGCCCCGCCCTACACCTCCTCCCCCCTCCCCAAGCCCCTCCCCAGGCTGTTTTTCCTGAACAAAGTGCAGCTTCCTCCTGTGGCAGTTCCGTTTGCAGGTCAGCCCCAAGCCACCAAGTGGTCAAACCGGCCTGAAGGGATTGTTCTTTTCTTAGGTTACTAAAAGTGAATGCACTTTTTAAAAGATACTCTAGCTTTTCATCTTCTTCCAGTTGCTTCTTCACCCAATAGTCCTTGTTTTCCTGGTATTTTTCCCAATCTCCCTCCCCTTCCTGCCCACCTCTTCCCCACGCTCCAATCCTACATCACCAGCCCCTTCACCCAGCTCCTCCTGGAGGCCTTTGCAACTTGACACCAACAGCTGGGGTGCTCTGGATTTGTCGTAAATGTATTTGTAATCAGATGCGATATGCAAAATACTTTCATATAACTACCTCTCAGGTGGGCAGCAACCCATGGAATGCACCAGAGCTGGGGGGGTCGGGGAGGGCAGTGATCCCCTGCTATGCCAGATTTAACCCTTTGATTCCTGGGATCCAGGAGGGCAAAGTGGTCAGATTTGGGAGAAAGGGTTACAGTGACCAAAGAAGTAGGGAAAACACTGGGACTTGACAGACTTGGGACACTGGCTGTTTTAAAATGGGGACAGAAGTATTTCCATTATTTTGACAAATAGCACAGCTGTCTAGGAGCGTAGCCACTCAATGTCAGACTTGAAGATGGATTGTCTACTTGAGTCCGAATTCCAGGAAGCCCTGCGTGAGGGTAGGTGGTTCACCACCTGGTTTTCAGATCAGACTGAAGAAGACTCGACAATAACCAAAGACGCATAGTAAGCTTTTGTGTCTTTGGATAAACCTCACTCATGTAGAAAAAGAGCAGCTTCCGGAATTGCTAACAACTGACCATCATAAAAAAAGAGGCCAACATTTACTCAGCATTTATTCCCGAGCGTGGTTCCTGGCGCTGCGTCGGAAGGCCTAGAAGGTATCAGGAATTTAACCTCCACAGAGTGGTTGTGAATGAGCCTGGCTTGGCTCAATTTTCCAAAATGCTAACTCGCACCCTCCCCCTCCTCCCCCCACATGTACCCAACTAGATAATCTAATGAAGGTTTCTGTGTAAACGTGAACCGGGCCTTCGCCCGCAATGTGTCTACACAACAACCTGAATCCCCGTCATCGCATTGATTACTCTCTGTTTTAATTGCCTATTTAATAGTGCAGGGCTTGGTCCATGGAAGGGGCTCAGTAAGATTTGCTGGAGGAGAGAAAGGGGAACAAACATTTTCTAGCTGCATTTGAGTGAGCACCACGAAAGCCTCCCTCTCCCGTGGGCTTTGAGAAGCATTATAAAACATAGGCTAGAAAGGCCCGTCCTCCCCCCACCCCCTCCCCAGAAAATTCCTGCTGCTGTGATATTTGTACTTCACAGAGCTTCTGTTCCACCCCTGGCCCCTGGCGATGCTCATGGTTACAAATGTGATGCTAGGAAACCCAGACACTCTGAAGTCACGTGGCCACTAGGCTCATTTTGTGTTGTGCTGGTTTGTCATCAGGATGCACACCGACCAGTGCACCTCTGTGTCTCAGAAGACATTTACTTCTAGTTAAAGAAAATAATTTTCAAAGGAAGCATCCAATGTCCCAAAATTAGTTTCCTTAAATCTCTGGAGAATGGAGGGACTACTTTTGGTCTCATTGATTTCTCTTAAAGGACACACTTTTAGTAAACATATAAAGATAACAGGATGAATAATCCTTCCCAGTGCAGACAGCACTTAGCCCCTTAAATTGACAAACGGCTCTTTCCAAACATCAGACACAAGCGGTACGAGAAACTAAAACTGCCCAAGCAACCCAAATCCATTTTAAAAACAAAGATTTAAACACGCTTTGAAACGGCAAGTTACAAACAATTGACCCTCTTAGCTTCTCCACCCCGTTTATTAATTTTATGCCTCACCTGTTTGAAATGGTCACAAAATTAGGTCTTAATGGCAGAAGCCAGCCGTGCTGGAAGCAGGGGGCAGGGGCAGGGGCAGGGGCACCGGCACCGGCGCAGCGATGAATGAGTCACGAAGCTGTTCACACAGCGCTGCGGCTGGCCCCGAGGTTCTCCTGCCTCTCCTCTCCCACGACGACATGCTGCCCTAAATGCAAACGTAGAGAGTGAAAGGCTCAGAAACACGTGAAGCTCCCTCTGCAGAAGTTAAAAGCACCAGCACTTGGGGGGACAACCCTGGATGTCACCCCCCAACTCCATGTGTCAGTGAATGGTAGATCATCCCTGTTCCTGTGGTTTTCTGGGGGAGAAGTGAAAACTCAGCTCCAGTTTCTGTTCTGTTCTCGGCCATCCATCTGCACTACTTGGTCCCCACGCTTGTGCAAAGACCGGCGGTGGGTAACGCCGGAGGCGCGGTAACTGCCCACCAGCCTGTGTGATTTTCCCTGCGGCTCCACCCACCAGCTTCTCCAGCCTTCCTCACATGTTCCCACGCACTTCCTCCGAATCGCAGAAACAACAGAGCAAGAGGAACACGCCCCAGAAAGGAGGTCGTAAATATTCCCTTTTTATATCTTCAATAGGCACTTTTTGTGCCTTTAACAAAAGAGAATTGCACAAAGGATGAATTTTAATACAGATTGAACTGAATGACTAATAAGCAGATAAGAGTATAAATTCGTGGACAATGTTGGTGAAATGGGCAATTGTTCCACTTTACGGAAGTTCTGGTTATCATTTGAGGGCTGGTAGTGACTCTCTGAATCCACGGTTCCTCTAATTCTCATGCCCTTATGGGGTTGAATTTTATTTGCTGTATTATGTATTTGGAACTAATAACACAAACAGCTCACATGGTTCAGTTAGTTTATTAAAATTCAGAAGAAGCCTGAAATCTTAACCTGCCACTCGCCTTAGAGTACGGCCATTTCGGTTCCTTAGTTAACGTTGTAAACAAAGTCCTGGTGCATAAATAACCATTCCATCTGCCCGCACTTGGCCTTGCCCATGTCCTTCCACAAATGTGCTGGAGAAGGAAGAGAAGGCTCAGGCCAAATTTTAAACTTGGCCTTTGCCACCTGATTTACACCCATGAAAATGATGAACCAGAACAAACCTGCTCACCTACTCCAGTCAGGGCCTTCATTGTTTTTTCCTGCTTTCAGAAGCCTCGAGAGAGTTCGAAACGGTAGGGACACTGACACTGTGAGTGTCCGAATCACCCAGAGTCACCCAGCTATTTCGGCCACTTAGAGAAGTCCACTAAACAACATGTGCACCCCCAGGACCCCAAAAGTGGTCTGCAGGATTGAATTTCTCACTTTCAAGCTGTGTACAGTGTACATATTTAATAAATCCTTGGAAACTGCATCAATTTTGACTTAACTGGCCACTTCTGCTGATGCGTCTCCTCATGCAGCCTTCCCACAATTCTCAGAACCGACCAGGACTGCTGCCAACATGGAACTGTGGAGGCACCTCTCACTGTCGCTGTTGGTTTACATGCACACGGGATCGGGGGTGTCCGAGCTGGGGCCCGCGGGCTGCTGCAGCCCAGGGTAGCTGTGAATGCGGCCCAACACAAAATCATAAATTCACTTAAAACAGTATGAGATTTTTTTGTGATTACGTATTGCAATGTATTTCATGTGTGGCCCAAGACAACTCTTCTTCTTCCAGTGTGGCCCAGAGATGCCAAAAGTTTGGACAGCTCTGCTAGACCAACTAGAGCAAATTGGTTTTTTGTTTTTTTTTTTCCTTCAAAGCAACTTTCACTGTCTCTTGGGCTCTCACAACCATCAAAAAGAGTGGAGATGTGGGAATATAATGACCCCCTTTGACAGATGAGAAAATTGAGGCACTGCCTGTTATAAATTCTTTGTAAAAGTTCTCGTGACCCTTTTGGAATGAAGCCGCCACCAGGGTTTTCCAGGGTTTTCCCACTATAATCTATAGTTGCTTTCAAGTCTAGACGAGTCACGCCACGTTCAGCAGCCCTGGCAAGTGTCAGCAGGAAAGATATCAAAGAAACACAGATCTGAGGCTCTTCTGAAAGAGAAATGCCGGTGCTGGTGAGGACGGTGAGAGCCAGTTAGGGGCAAAGACCTCAGCAAAGAGGCCAGAAGGCAGCACCATGCTGGAGCAACTGAACTGGCTTTAGGAAGGTTGTTTTTAATACCATGTCTCTTTATAGTAATAATGAGGAGGAGGAGGATGCTGGTACTTACAGAGGGCCAGGGACTGTTCCAGCACTTTCTATGGGTTAACTCTCAGTCCTTATGAAAAGTCTGTGAGGCAGGGACTATTGTTATCTCCCCCTTACAAATGCAGCAGCTGAAGGCCACAGGTACCCCCAGCAGAGCTGGATTCTGGGCCAAGCAGACCAGGCCCAGAGACTGGGCCCTTTTCCCATGAGGTTAAACAGCTTCTCCAGGAGAGGTTCCAAGACGGCTGGGTTTCTGGAGTGGAACTCCAGGACAACAGCATCTGCCCTGACATCAGTGTCACCCAGTTGGTTTCACATGTGTGGAATGCGAGGAAATCGGAGAGGTTCTTCGTGGCTTTTCCACAGCCCACTCGGGGTTCAGAACTGGCCCCTGGACTCAGTGTCCCTGCAGACTACTTCCAGAACACGGACTGCCTGCCCTCAGCCGTCAGAGGCAGCTCGCTGGAAACCACCATCATGTGCAGAGAGCAGGAAGTGGCCGAGACCCAACCGCAAGAGGCCAAGTTCAGTGGGCCCGGCCCTCAGGGTCGTGACCTGGCCCTCAGCCAAAACTCTCACCTCCCACAAGGGCCTTCTCAGAGTCTGCTGATCCATGACGGGGTCCCCACCAAGACACAGGTCAAACTATTCCCAGGCAATCCATACAGCAGAGGCCCGTCGACCGTTTTAATCGTAGATCATATGCAATCCGTTGCTTCTTCCCACGGAAAATGAATGGGACAGTTATCTATTGGCTGTTCTTATGAGCAAAACCTCCTGTTGTTAACCCCTTTAACAATCTCCTAATTAATGTTTTCTCTTTTCCTCCCATATTTTAATTGACTTTTTCAATTAGGAGCATACTAGGAAAAGATTCTAAAAATTACTTGTTTTAAAAGAGGCAATTAGAAAATCTCATGTTCCAATTATGCCTTCTGTGTCTCACACACCGACCTGATTCTGAGATCTTTTCTTAGCCAAAGCATCATTTATTCTGTCCCACGCCGTGTAATGGCCGTGTAATTCTGATAGCTCTGATCTGTTGTTCTGCCAAGTGCGTATCCCAGTGGTTCAGCATCTTTCTTCATCGTGCTGAGAATCAACATGGGTACTCTGGATTAGAATTGTCCATGGTTGCTTATTTTAATAAACTTAATTCGGCTTTAAATTTTTGCTTTTTTCTAACCATCCTCCCTAATCTAAATATTCCTGGAATGGAGATTATCTTTGGAGGTAGAATAAATAGCACCAATACTATGTAAACTCTGAATTATGTGATTTTTAAAAAATAAGCAGTCTCCCCAAAAAGTGTAAACTATAATACAATTAGAGATATAAAATCTAATAGGCTAAAATTTTACCTGTGGCATAAAACATAAACCTGATCTTGATAGTCTCCTGCTTAAAATGTACAATGGCAATAAAATCCATGACTTTGGACTTCACTGTTGAAGTCACTCGGCTCCCAGCTGCAGTCAAGTCCTTCCCTCCGTACCGACCCACACCCCCTCTGTCCTCCATCCTTGAGAAACTCTGAGAAAGTCCCCAGATGGTACACTCTCTTCATCTTGCTCTCATTCTATATTCTCCCCCTCAACACACACACACACTCACTCACACACACGCACACACTTCTGCTGCCACTTACTACTCTGCCAAATTCATTCTCAGCCGTCAGGTCTCCGTTTACACATCACTTCTTCAGAGCCTTTCCTTGACTCACTAAATCTCAGTTCGGACCCTCTCCCACCATTCCCTCCCAGCATTCTCCTCCAGAACACGTAGCTCAGTTTGTGAGTTTACATGTTTCTGTCATTGTTCGGGCAATACCTGTCTTCACCACTAGACCGCTAGACTGCAGGCTTTAGGGCGGGAGGCAGCACCTCTTCTGTTGGCTCACCTTTGGTTAAGTAGCACTGAACACAATGCCTGGCACATAGTAGGACTTCAATAAATACTTGTTGGTAGAATGAATGAATAAGACCCTTGCCTGGAAGTACTGTACACCGAGAACAGGGGTGAGTGTGATCGAACCACTAGCTCTCTCCACACCCGGTGTGGCCCACCTGGGGTGAGCTAAGAGCCAGAGCTGGCCCACGAGACTCTGGAGCCACAGTCTACACATTAGTCCCCGCGGGGGAGCCCACCTCCCAGGGCTTCCCCGCACCCCCCTCCCCACCCCTGGCTCCTACCTCCCAGTTCCACAAGACTCTGCACAAGGACTCTGCAGTGGCCTGCCCCTCTCTACCCCACAGAAGTTGTGACAGTGCCCTTCTCTAAGGGCTGGACCCCACACCTCTCTTATCTCTCCGGAAACAGTGTTCAACCAAGAGCTACAAGTGAGGAAGTGCTCAGATAAAACAGAAAACAATACTAGCAGCTGCAGGAAGACGTTTCCAAGACATTTTTATCTTTATGTCTTGGACTAAAATTGGGAGGCACTATTTTTGACACTTCTGTTTTGTTTCACCGGGATGTACAAAGATGCTTTACGTTTCTGTGCTCTGCCCTCACCCATTCGGTTATGACAACCTGCTTTGATGATCAACAGTTTCTGTGTGATGATGTGCATCCTGGCAAATCTCACACCTCCGCAAAAACTCCCTTACAAATTGTTTACTGTGTTAGGTAGCTTGTTATATTCTGACAGTAGCTTCTCCCTTAGCAGCTTAGAATCCTATCAGATCCCTTACTGAAATCCAGCTGCCTAGAGTTTCCCAGTGCTGGAATTAATATGCGTAGACATCGTGGTACAACACACTTCAAAATATTAATACTACATTGAACTATGGTTCAGAGCTGTCTCTTAAATATGGGCACTTACAGAAACACCTTGTAGAGTTGAAAATGATGTTAATATAAGATACTTGGGTAAGTATAATTAAGTAGTTTTTATCATGTTTTGAAGTGAAAGTTTTTTTTATAAAGGAATCAAAAAGCCAATCAAAATACAGCTAAACTTGTTACCTTGCCCTGACTGTCAACAAAACATCATATACACATATTTTTCTTTCTTTGGTAATATTAACAACACCTACTTTGTGCCTACTATTTGCCAAGCATTTTTTCCAAACCTCATGCATGTATTAACTCATGCAATCCCGCAACAGACCTTAGTGGGAAACACAACAATTACTTACACTGTGCAGATGAAAAAACAGAGGCACGAGAAACTCACGTAATTGGCTCAGATTTAGAAATGGACAGAGCCAAAGTTATGTGCCCGGACATCTGCCTCTGAGCCTGAGGATTTAATCACTCCTCTGTCTTCCTACCAATGAATAGACCCAGGCAGGTGATCTTTCTTTATTCCCAAATCCTCATGTGTATTTTTTTATATTTTAGATTGTGTCGTGCCTTCTATTATATTATGGAGAATCATGCTAGATTTGGATCCCCCCTGGATTTTAACTATTGCTAATAAACAGCATGGTGTAGTGATGTGAGTCAAGTAGACCTGGATTTAGAATCCAGCTCCATCATCTACCATTTGTATGATCTTAGGAAAGTTCCTTCATCTTTCTGAGCCCATTTTGCAAAATAAGGATCACTATAGCTACTTTCAGGAGAAAATGAGATAGCCATGCATAAGTTGTCTGGCACGTGGGGTGATCAATAATATTACCTAACCCCAGGAGTGTAAGTAAGAACACTAGGAAATTACATTAATTCTCATGAAGAAAAAAAAAACAAATCCACCAACAAATTACTCATTTGATATCGTAAATTATGTTCTATTGGCTGAAAATAGTTTGTACAGTTCCTTAAGAGTCCCAGTTATTGCAAGGGATAACAGCATTTATAAGAAAAACATATTTTGTCTAGCCTAAATTTTCATACACAGCTACAGAGCCTTATACTAGAAGACAAGTAAGTGGTCAGACAGACAGTTATCTGAATGAGCAAAGCTGAAGAGCCAAACTGGCAGAGGTATGGGTGTTTCACAAAGTCCGTCTTTATTCTCTGTGGCTCTGCTCTCCCAGGTCCTCCCTTAAGGCCACCTCCACCTTTGTGCACGTTGGCCTGTGAGTGGACCTTGAACACGTGAGCCTCTCTGGGTCAGCTTCCAAGTGAAGGGGCTGTGACTGAGGCGAGTTTGAACTGAGGTTATCACAGAGAAGCCTGGGGTGACTGAGCCTCTGGGTGAGAAATGTCATTCCATTTAATGCTCCCTGGCCCTGCCTTACTGCCGTGGCCATCTCCCACCACATGTATGTACTGGAGCACCTGACATAAAGGCAGCCAATCCAGAAACGGGTCACACACCTGTGTTGTAGGAGCAGGTACTGAATACTTTCTTGGAGATTGGACTTCAGCAAACTGAGAGACTAAAGCGTTTATAAGGGAGGGCAGAAAAGGAGGTGAGAGAAGATGACCGAAGCAAGTTGGTAGGGCTAGAGGGACCCTGGGATGTCACGAAACAGGGAGCAACATGCAGTTAGGATAAAAACTTTACCCTAAATCTTGCAGAGCAAAGCAGACAGAAAGAGAAAGATCCCCCCACTGCTTTGATGTAGACTATCTTTAATTATGGTTCCACTTGACCCGTATCTTTACAAACAGACCTTCCAGCTCTGGACCATAGAAGGCTGCATGAAACATCACAACTTGAACTTGAGACTAAGGAGACACGCTGGCTTTGCCCATCGTTGCAGAATTTCACTAGTAGAAACAGAACCAGTTCCTTCCAATGTGCCCAGTACCCGCCTCTGTGTCCTCCCTGCACAGGGTGACACAGTCTCTAATGCCGCTGACAGCAGTGCCGTGGGCAAGGTCAGCTGATGAGCACAGACCACCAGGACTATGCCTGGGAGGTGTCTGTCCCCTTTCAGGGAGAGTCACACTCCAGAGGGAGCCACGCTGCCAAGAGTGCAGCTCAGATTAGTGGGAAGCAGAGTGAGAACTCCAGATGTTTAGAATTAGGATGACTGTAAACAAATTTGTATCCCCAGATCCACCCAGCTTGCTTTTTAAAATTATTTTTGTAACTGGTAAACAAACCCATATTCTCTCTTTCTTGGTTGCAAACAGACTAATTCTTTAGGGAATGGTAATACTCATACTGGTAAACACAGTCAGCTATTCTTTCCCCAGAAATTGCAGAATTCACACATCAACATGATTCTCTCAATTGGTAGTTCTGAAAACCTGGGACTTCAATATAAACACTACCATTTGCAAAACTCTTCAAGACCGGTTTTATGCACACGTGCCACCTAATTTTCTTTTTGCTTTGCCAACTTTAATGTCCAAATGTTACTTTTTCCATAAACATTCTTCACTATGTCATATCATGACATTGAACTTGATACAACTGTCATGGGGCTGGGACAAGGACTTGGGGTAGCGGCTTTTGTGCACCAAACCAATCTGTTGTGAGTGATCATCTGAGCTTGTGTCTGGAAATTTCACCGATGCATCTATGACTGAGAAGAGTCCACTCCTACACTACCATTGCCTGTTCTTCAATAATTTGAATCAGGGGTGTGTTCAGCCGATCTGAAACACACGTTTCAGGAGGTTCTTATTGCCACCCCTGCTTTGCCATCACCCGAGCATGCACAGACCAACACAGAGCAGGTTCAAAGCCCCCTTTTGAGAAGTCATGATAAACAGGCCCCTCTGATTGCCCTCCACACTGCCTAGTGGGAAGCTCTGTCTTTAGTCTAAGCAGTCACGTGTCCTCCCAGCCCACTCTCAGAGACAGACTCCGTCAAAAGCAGCAACAACGACCAATGTCAGGAAACACCTCTACTCAACAGGTTTGAGCAAGGTTGATAATCACCTCATGCCCGATTCACTCCTTGTAGGTTTCAGCTCTGCTCTATGTTCCAACACGTGCGTGCACATGCAAACACACACACACACACACACACACGCGGGGTCCTTGCCTTTGCATGTATAGAGTGATAGTGACAATAGAGTGGAAGGCTACGGATCACAGTCCTAACCCACCATGTTCATTTTACAGGGCCGTTGTTCAAGAGAGAACTGCAAGTATCTCCACCCTCCTACCCACTTAAAAACTCAGCTAGAAATTAATGGGAGGAACAATTTGATCCAGCAAAAAACTGCAGCAGCCATGCTTGCCCAGCAGATGCAATTTATGTTTCCAGGAACCCCACTTCATCCAGTGGTGAGTACATCGCATCTAATGACGGGCTCGATGATTAAAGCGTTGGTACGGGCAATGCCACGCTGACCTGAGGGGGCCTCCCTCAACTTTGTCTCTGGCTACAATTAAAGCAAAGAGCTTTGAAGCCGAGGAGATGCTGAAAATAAGGTTTTTAAAATTAGTCAGATGGAAAAATGTGTGTGGAGACAGTAGGCAAAAACAATTCTAATCAATATCTGGGAAATGAGCATCACTCCCACTCGTCCTCACCAGGAAACACTATGTTTGTACCACCTTCAAATGGTAATCATTCTACATGTTCATTTAGAGGAGGAAGTGATGGTTTTTGTTAACGAGAGGGTTTGATGCCTGAAACTTTTTTTTTTAAAGCAAGGTAGCTAACAGATTATCTAGTTCAACGGCATCATTTTAAGAATGAGGAGAGTGAGAAATCAGAGAAGTGGAAGGATTTGGCCAGGGACGTGCAGCAAGTGAATGGTGGATCTGGGACTGGGACTTGGACTTCTGGACCAGTCTGCTTGCCTGGAGCCCGACCCGGGCCCCAAAGCAGAGTGCCTTAACCACCGATGGATCCCGGCTCTTGGAGGTCTGCGTGGGCTGTGGCGGCTGGGGGTGGGACCACAAGATTAAATGTATTGTGTGACAGTTTTTTTCACAGTATGTCAAAGTCCTTCCTTAAAGGTCTGGAAATTGTCTTAGGCATGAGGCCCTGGAGACAAGCAGTGCATTTGGCTTTGTCGGATTTCATTTATATTCGTGAATTATTTGTCCAAAACAAGCTAATTTTTTAAAAAACAAAGCCAGTGAAGTGAGTGAAATTTGCTTTTTGGAAAAAAGCACTACACAAAAGACTATTGTTTAAAAATCAGCCTTGATTGTATGAAAATTCTACATTATTGAAAGCTGCTAAATTACAGAGGACGGCTACCCAGGAGTTCAATTTTCTTACTGTGCATCTATGACAGAGGGTGGAGAGGGCAGGCCGACACCACCCCGGGACCAGGCAGAGAACCGGGAAAGTTGTGAGCACCACATTTTGCCATGTGTAATGCACACCTACATTTTTGGCCCAAACTTTCAGGAAAAAAAAAAAACTTTTGTTTTCATTTTTAATTCCATTTTTATATATTTATATTATACTTGTTTTTTATATGATAAAGGAATTTTAGCATTTATGTTTTGAACGTATTATGGTACAAGACATTTTACGTAACAAATAATTACAAAACAAGAAGAGATACACGGTATTTTAGATACTACCCACTTACAATGTGCACCCTTATTATTCCTACAAAAATTGGGGCAAAAAAAGTGAGCATTATACACAGCCAGATACCGGCAAAGCTGCTTCATCTCAAGGTCAAGAGTGGTGGCACAAGGTAGCCAGAAACCAGCTCTGCCCAGATTTTTAAAAAGTGCCAGGTGCAGGTGGCTCCAAGGTAAACAGGATATGATAGTCTTTGGGGAATAGACAGATCCGTGGGAAGGGTAAAATAAGATTCAGGCCCAGGGCATGATGATTTTGGATGAGGCCCCAAATAAGTGAGAAGGACAAGTGGAAGTTAACCTAAGTTTAAGGAAAACATGAGTAGAGTTCTTTCTAAACCCCTCTAACACCGAAAATAGGCATTGAAGTAGATCTACTTAAAACCATACACATGTAAGTTACTGTTCTCTTTACTGATGCACCGATAAATTATTTTATGAAATCACCTAAACGCTAAGGCCATTGAGTTATATGGCATTAAATAATGTCTATGGGAATAAATTCAGAGCCACCAAAGTCAGCACAGCAACGCTGTACTTCACAGGGTGCTGCAGAAGGAAGGCCCCTGTGAGTGCGGTCAGTAGGGTAATATGGGTGTCATAACTTACAGCTTTACTGTGAACATTTCACCTGAAATGTCACGTGGCGTGCTTGAGTGTGATATCGTTATGTTACAGAATGACAGGCTTATGATTTTGTAGTAAAAGATTCTGTGATTTAAAAAAGGGGCACTATTTGTGCCGGACCTTGTATGTCTCACTCATCTTAATCATTCACTTCGTATTTATTCAGAATAAGGATTAACCCTGGTATCAGTGATGGCTGTGTGAATTAAGAAAATTCTATTCCTGTTGTTAACTATGAATTGAACTTTCTTTGAGAGTTATGTTTATGTGTTATCTAAAATATTCATTGGAAGTTAATCATCGTGATTACAAAAAAGGCACATTACATATAAGTATTTTAGTAGAGACTTATATATTACAAGGAGTATTAGAATAAAAAGTATGATAAACTTGATCATCAGTTCCACAAACAAGTAATTCCAGAGTTTCAGGAATTAACTTGTGACTTAGCCCAGTGTTGTAGGCCAAATAGCGGCCCTGAAGAGTACCTGGCACCTGTAACTGTCACCTTAAAAGGAAACAGCCTCTCTGTGGATGTGATTAAGTTAGGCACCTAGAGATGGGGAAATCCTCCTGGATGAAATTCCATCAGCTCCCTCTGTGTCTATATCCCTCAAGGCCTGGCTACTCCCTCAGAGAATCAGCAGCCCCCAAAGCAGTAGAACACAGTAGCCTGGCCCTGACTAAAGGTCACAGGATCCAGGCTAAAGATAATAACATCTTGACTTAAGTGATGTCTCATTTCCTGAGCCCTAAGGTAGAACCGCCCCCTGGCTTCTTTCCCATGAAATAGAACAGGGGTGACACTGAACAGATCTCAGGGCTGTCCTCAAGACCTGAAGAAACCATTCATTACCCTCACCTCACCTCCAGCCAATCAGCTCCCCAGCACAGCCCCAAACCCCTAACCCATGGTGTCTTATGACTTTGCCCTATAGAATCTGTTACCTACAAGCCATTGGAGAGAGAGTCCAGGCTTTTGAGCCTTAACTTCCCATTATCCTGCTTGGTACCATTCATAATAAAACAGCCAATCTTTCCATATTGCAAAAATAAATCAATTGATCAAAATAAAAATAAACGCAGTCACAACCTTCTGAGAGAGGAACAAAGAGAGAGCTGACACATTCAGAAAAAGAGAAAGGCAGTGAGCCCCGAGAGGCTGAGACTGGAGTGCTGTGGCCGCAAACCCAGGAAAGCCAGCCACCACCAGCAGACAGAAGACACCAGGAAAGCATTCCTCTCTACGGCCTCCAGAGTCAGTGTGATCTTGCTAACACCTTGACTTTCACCCAGTTAAACTGATTTCAGATTCATGGCCTCCAGAACTAGACAAGGCATAGATATGTGTTGTCTGAGGCCACCAAGTTTTACGATAATTTGTTAGCTCAGCCACAAGAAACTAATACTTGCTGAAATAGCTCAAGACAAGTAACTTGGTAAACATAAGAGTAGCAAGTACCATTCCATTTTTAGGAGTCCTTCTAAGTTAATCATCTCTATAATTTTCCTTTCCCTCTTTCTCCCACCCACCTGACATCTCTCACCAGTGACCTTCCTGTCTCTAAACTGATGGTCACTTTCACCTTCATTGTATTCATTCGACCCCTTAGCAACGTTCAACATGGGTCGTCAATCTCTCCTTCATGGAGCACCCTTCCTCCCCGATCTCTCCTTCCTCGCCTGTCTCTATTCTGTTTCTCTGCTATGTGTTGAGGCTGCTATACACTGAGGTCCCCAGCAGTGGCCATTTCTCTCACCTACCTTCTTCTTCCTGGTCTCATCCATTCCCTTGGGTATCGACCATCCAGAGTCTAAGAACAATCCCAAATGTATGTTTCCAGTCCAAACTTCCCCTCTGAACCTCAGGCTCCTATATCCAACTTCCTACTGGACTCACCCTTATTTAAATTTCCTCGCAGGAATTAGACTTGTTAAAGGCCAAATTATTTATCCCACTCCATTCCCATCTCAGGAAATGCAACCGGCAGTTTCAAACCAAAACCAAGCAGACTCTCTCATGCACACTTTTTCATATGCAGCTCATCAGAAAGTCCTGACACACCTGCCTTCAAGGCCATCTACTGCTCTACATCCCAGCACCCTTGTCTGAGCTACCATCAGTCTATTTATCCAAATACTTTATGAGGATTTCCTTTCTAATCTCTCAGTTTTCACTCTTGCTTTATTTCATCATATCCTGCGTATAGCAACCATATCATTCCCTTAGGTAAAATCTTTCAACACTTTCCCGGTTTGCTAGAGACAGAGCCTAAACACGTAACCTTGGCTCTGACCTATTACACTGTGATCTGGTCCGCACCCAGCTCCCTGCTCATCATGGCCCACTGCTCCTGTACCCACTCAGACCAAACCAACCTTCAGTTCTGTGAACACACCAAGTTCTTGCTCGCCTCGTGGCGGTGGCTCTTGCGGGAAGTTACCCTATGACCCTTCAGATGTTAACTTCATCTCATCCATAAGGACTCCCAATCTACTCCCGCGGTTTACCCCCAGCCGCCATCACTGTCAGTGAGGCCTCCTCATTTCTACTTCGCCTCCAAAATGAATTGTAATTTTGCTTTTCCTGCCCATTAGAGCTGAAGTTCCATAAATGTACACACAGTGTTTTGGCACCATGCCTATATCAATAATAAATGCAAATCATTCTTTCCTGTCATAACTATTCTCTCTCAGCTTCATTATATTTGAAAAGTCCCCTTCCCTTTGTTCCTCCTAGCACTTTCTTTCCCCCACTTTCTGGTAGAATATAACAGTATTTCTTCTTCCCTTTTCCTTCCCAGCACACTGCTCCCCCCGACACCACACACACACAACCTTCATATTCTTACTCCAGATAAAGAAGCAGACGGGTGGTTGTTAGTAGGACAGTGATTTAAGAGCCTATATAATATGGTCCTTGGAACAAAGTCTTACATTGAGTATTCTGCCCTCCTGGGGTGCTCCTGGGAGTAAAGGGAGGAGGCATAAGGGATGCCATGTTCTAAGCCTTTCAATTCGAGTGCCAAATACCTATCCTTTGAAGTGAAAGCTTTCCAAACACATGAACTCTCACACTCAAGTTTTAAAAAGTTAATTGATGAAATTTTAGAGCCATTAATATCCCAAGCCTCTTAGTTATGACTGCTCAGTACCACCCTTTCCTTGCCACTACAAAATATCAAAGAACACCTGGGTGTGTATGGCTGTGTATATGTGTGTCCTGTCTTTGAACTTGGATCTGCTGACGTAATGCACTGAGAAAACAGAGTGGACCGTTCTGAGCAGAGAAACACAGAAACATGAAATACAGAGGGGAAAAAACAGCAAGACCGGCACTTCAGAAACTATTTTCTTCCAGAAGACTTTCCGTGGCTCTTGTCCTCTGGCCTCTCCAGCTGCAGTTAGTGCTGCAAGGGACAAGGACCAAACGGATCCCATCTCCGACAGCCTGGCAATGGCCCTTCGGCAGGAACCGTGGGCCAGTTCTCCCAGGCTCTAGCGGGTGCGCTTTGAGGAGCAAAATCATTTGGGGGCGCTGCCCTCTCTTTTCTCAGCCGCCAGCTAAGAACCGAATTCAGACACCAGGACAGGCTGTTAGCCCAGAGTTCCCCTCTAGAAGGGTCATTTGAATCCAGGGTCTGAGAGGCCCTTTCTGGAGGCAAAAGCCCTACCTCTCTCATCTGTAGGAGACCCTGGATGGTGGTAGGACACAGCTCCTCACCAATACTCCCCCTTTTCTCTCCAAAAACATAAGGACAGCTGGTGTTTTTTTCTTCTTCTTCTGTTTTAAGAAATTACCAGCAAAATCAAGTGAGTGCAGAAGAATGGAAATAGCCGCAGACTGGGAGCCAGGCATCCTGGATACCTTGTCCTGACTCTGCCTGGGCAGTAATGACCTTGGGTAATCCTGTTAGTCTCTGCACTAAATTGCTTTCGCCTGTGAGACTGCGCAGTTCTCGCTGCCACACTCACTTCCAGTGGATATTGACAGGATTAAAGAAGACAATGTGTGTGAGAATGCCTTAGAACGGCCGAAACTTTCACAGATGCAAGATATTACTGTCACCAATAATAATAATTAATAATAATATCATGCCCATCTCTGAAAATTACCACAATAGCATTTTTTTTTTACTAATCAACTCCAACAAAAAATACTGTATGTAAAAAATAAGGAAAATATCTAATGGAATCTACCTTTATACAGCCTATGAACTTTTAACTTCCAGTTCCACGTGAAAGAAAAAATATAATTCCCCAGCCCATATTTCAAAAAAGAAGATATTTGCTATATTTAATAATGTTTCATACCTCTATTATTGTTTTTGCTATGCCAATTACATTCCTGCTTTAGAATCCACGGATAATTTTAGGGGAAAACTTTATTAATACTAATTTTGACACTACTGGTGATAGCTTCTATTTACTGAGTTTTGACCGTGGAGAGTGGGAGAGAACTAACACCTCATTCAGCCTCACTCTGTAAGCTGAGTGGTTTTACTTCCCTCCCTCCTGCAGATGAGGGAACTGACACTCAGAGCGGTTCATTGCCTACCCAGGATGAGCAGTAGTAACGGGCAGAGCTTTGGATTTGAATTAGGGTCTCTCTTCGCCCAAAACCTGTGTTTTTACTTTTCAGTCACACACCCGATGCACTGTGTCCCAGCTATCACCAATGAACAAACCGAAACATCCATTTTAGATCATTAGATTAGATGAGTGGGTAACATATTTCGGAAAGGAAAATTTAGCTCATTACAGTAGATTTGTTGATGCCTACAAAGGTTTCGGGAAATGAGTTTGGAGGTTCTGCTCCCCTGTCGACAGTCTGCCCCCTGCGCCTGTGCCACCAAACTGACCCCAGCTTCTATGATGCTCAGGAGCCAGGGCTGGGCATGGGCTTCCACAGAAAGTCAGAAACGCCGGGGTCCAGGTGGGGGCTCTTTCCTCTCAGTGTTCGCTTTGGTCAATAGTCTTTGGGTGAAATCCCCATTTAGTACGAGTCTTTTTGAATACTTCTCTTCCCTCCTTATCTATGACAATGGCCCCAAACTGGGCCACACATCAGGTCAAGTAGTAAGTGTTTTTAATGCAAATGTCAACCTCTTGAGTCAGAACTTGTGATATCTCTGTTAATGAAATTGCCCCCCAAGGTATTTCTGATGTAGCTGGTTCTTTGAATCACTGATCTATTGTGATTTATGACCTTTCAAGGACTGATTTTTTAAAAATCCTAACATTATATAATAGTCCTTATACCATCTAAATCACTTGGCTTTGTTTCAATGGTACTAAATTATAAAAGCTACAGTTCCTGAAAACCACAACTTTCTACAATTACGACTCAGATGGGTTGAAAATGGAAAACATACACATATAAAATTCTGTAGAAAGTCAAGGATGAAAAAAATCCTGCCAGCTATTTCCCATGTTGAGGCTTCATGTTGCAACTTACTTCCAAAGTGAATGTTATGTCTGAGCCATAAAAACCCAAGAGCTGCTTGTGGGGGTGCCGGGCCGCAGCGGCCTGTAGCACCGCTGGCATCCCCTCAGTCAGCCCTCAGCCACTGCAGGAGAGGCACCCAGCCTCTCACCAAGAACTCCCTGCACGAACTCTCAATACTTCACTGTTTTCCAACACGATCACATGTAAGAGATAGTTTTCGGTTATTGCTGTCAACAAAAAAGTTTGTTTAATAAACAAAGATTGTTATTCCTCCCATATGTTCAACACCTCACCCAGAGCCTTAAAAATAGACTGGCAGAACGTTCCCCACGACGCGTAAATTGAGAAGCAGCACGACAGCCTAACGGCCCAGTTCCATGGCAGAGAACTGCATGAACTTGTCATTGCACACGCCGAAAAGTAGGAAGGTTAAAAGTCATCCGATAATGAAAAAAATAAATAAATAAACAACCAAGAAGAACTATTCAGGTCCAATTCGGTGTGAAATTTAGTCTAAGAAAAATCTTGATCTAGCATCTTAAATCCTTTAAAGAGTGAAACAAAGTTTGTTGTTCTCTCCCATGGCCATCATTTCCTTTCTGAAAGGCGTCTTTTAAGGTGGAGCTTTAAGAAATAATCATCCCATCAAACCCCTAGCGTATTTCTTCTCGTCCCTGGACAAGTATAGTGGCAGAGAAGAACTTTAACAGCTAATCTAGGCCTTTATCACTGCTGCTCCGGTTCTGCGACCCAGGAAACCAAACCAAATTTAACAGCCAGTTGAAAACTCAAGCTTTTCCACCCGGTCTTTCAAGAAGGGAAGGTTAGTTCAAGACATACCTACTTGAGCTAGAGGAGGAAAGAGCATGTCCGTATTAAAACTGCAGATGCATTTTGGAAATAGACATGCTAGTGAATGTGGAAACGTACTGGTGAGTGTGAGAAAAATAAATTCCCAAAGTAATACGCACTTCTTGAGAATGCATAAACTTGGCCAAGCCATAACCAGAGTGTTTCTTGTTATTCCTCTCCCTTTGAGAAACACGTAGGAGGAAATCAAAGATCATGAATCAGTATTTCATAGGCTTTCCTACATTAGTGTTATACATTTACTAGTTTGGAATCGCGAGCAATTAGAGTGAATATTATTAGCTTCAGGACACTTTCACAGAAATAAAAGTTTAACCTGTTCCCTGTAATTAGGCTTCTGTGATGATCTCTCACATTTTTGCACGGTTTGGGGAAGAGAGGATCTATGCGGATTTAATTTTCATTAAGCAAACAAGCTGGGAAGTTTAATGAACCTTCTCACAGTTCAGAATTCTTTTGTGCATAGTCTTGCATATGATGAATTAATCTTGCTCAAATGACATTTGCCAGCGATTTTTTAAAAGTTTCATTCTAAAGATATCTTAATCCTGTGTTGTCTTTCTTTAACAGCCCACTTTTCCTGTAGGTCCCGCGATAGGGACAAACACGGCGATTAGCTTTGCTCCGTACTTAGCACCTGTCACCCCTGGAGTTGGGTTAGTCCCCACGGAAATTCTACCCACCACACCTGTCATTGTTCCCGGAAGCCCACCCGTCACTGTCCCGGGCTCCACCACAACTCAGAAACTTCTCAGGACTGACAAGCTGGAGGTACTTCGATTTTACTTGTGGTTTGAAATGCATTGGTGGGAGACGTGCGCTCCTGTGGAAGGGGTGCCTGTAAGATATTACACACACATTCATCTAAAAGCCATTCATTCGTGACTTCTTGGTTTGAGTTTAAGGCAAGTATAAAGGAAACTAGTCTGTGGGAAAAGAATATGTTTAATAAAAATATCAGCCATTCAGGGGCAAATATTAACAACCAATGGACCATTGAATCAATCACTATGCAAGCCACAGCGATGGCTCCTGAAGGCGTCCAGCTGTGCTAGACCTTAACCTTGGCTGGACTCCGGATAGGTCAGAGAAAGGGCAAGTCAGAAGTCCAGAAGCCAGGGCGATGGGGGACACTCGGGAACGAGGGTGGGCGTAAGTATGATATGGCTGTTGACCAATTGGTATGATCATATTTTAATATTTTAAGAACTGTTATGCCTGCACTGCAGTGTTCCAGATTATCGGCCCTATTTGTTTGTTAACGAGGGGGAATTGGAAGTTGGGGAAATTTGTCATTTGAGAAAGTTTCTTTAACTTAAATTTAAGTGGTCTATAAATGTCAAGAAAACAAGCACATATATTTAGAAAATATAATTCTTTAGTCATGAGTCAAGCCAACATGTCTATACTTTACTCGGTAGAATTTCTCTTTCATCAGAAAAGAGAATTCATCCATTTATTTTAAGTACTATGTCCCGTGGTATTTAATAGAGCATTTTACATGGGTGTGTACAGATTTTAATAGATCTTTCAAAGAGCTCCTTTAATTCCACTGCCAAGTAAAGTTGTTAGATGATAACACGTATGGTTAGGACGTGCACTGAGGTTTATGCTGAATCCTTCGAGAATGTTCTTTCAAATGTGCATTTGTCTAAAGAGTGACCCAGTAAATCTTGAGGGCCATACAAATGTTGCTGCCCAATATCAGTTTCCATCCACAGTACATGGATCTCTAAATGAAAAGACTGTAAATTCTAATCGCTACTGTTTTGATGTAGCGTTTCCCTGTGAATGTCGAACAGACCTTGCATGGGACTAGAAAAGCGTGTTGGGCTCCCCCTGCTGGTGTCTCATGGAGAGTCAGTGTTCGGTGACTGCGGTTTCGAAAACAAATTAAATCAGCCGCGTTGGGAACAAACTGTCCTTCCCAACAGGACTGGTGGACAAAGATATAGGAGGAAAATGATTCACCATGACTTAAGCAGAGCAGCTATGGGTTTGTTTCAAACCAGGAGTGAGGCCGGCCACACACAGAGACCCCCGGCAAATGCTTGGTGGCTGAGCCACACCTGGGGGGCAGTCTCAGACTGAAGTCCCTCCGTTTCCAGAAGGAGGCTGACTCAGAATCTGTGGGAACATCTTAGTCATTTTTATCTTGTCCATTTCATGAACTAAAGATGGACTGTTGGCTAATACTCAAAGTAGGAAGAAACAATGGACAATTTTGTGATCTGTTTACTCTTCAAACCCGCTTGGCCACTGAGCAGTGAAACTATCTGCCAAGTATGTTCGACTTTCACAAGATTGAATGTCACGCCAGGGAACCTTCGTAGCATATCACCAACCATCCAGATGTGACCCGCCATTGAAACACGCATACACCCACTTTGTGATTGGAACCTAAAAAGAAAATAACATAAAATTTTACTAGTAATTCTTCCCTGCTAATACTTATATTTATAAATATAAGTATTATGCATCTATGTTATTCATGTTATTTCTTGTTACCAATATCCAGGGCAAAATTAAGAATACTCTTTAAGTTCTAATGCAAACTGTCTTTGTACAATAAACTCTTGATTCACCAGAATGTTCAGAGCATGGAGCATTCTAGTTACTTGAGAATTCAGGGTGAAGGAATTTAAAAAAAAAATAACAACAACACACCAACACTTCAAACTGTATTCTACTTCCCTTCATTTATTTCTTTTCCTTCATCTCTTCCCATATTTTTCTTCTTTTTATCTGTCTTAAATATGTTTATTTTTTTTCTGTGCCATCAAAAATAGGAGTATGTTGACCTTCAGTTAAAAGCTTTGGTGTCTTAGATATGGTAGTTCTTCTGATTTATGGCTGTAAGTGTAAGTTATGTTTGTGGAGCAGGGGAGACCTAGGGGAAAACAGGAGAATTCAGATCAACCCCAACCTCTTTCCCATCCTCAGGGAGGAGGAACAAGCTTGTCACTTTCTTTTCGGAGTTGTACAACTATGGCCTGGTAGCTTAAGCTCTGGTGAAATTATCCCTCCCTGCAAAAACCCTGTAGCATCCCGGAATTGTCCGAGGAGAATATTTGCATATACATGCAAATGTCCAAATTATTTATTTATATGCATAGGCTTAGACATAAACTGCACATTATTATATATAATATGTATGTCCATCCCACAGACAAGGGAGGCCCTCCCTGGTGATTTTTCTTTGTTGTTTTAGCTAAGCTGCAGATTTTGCCTTATTTTCTCAACATCAAGTCTCAGCCCAGAAAAGAGGGTGATGCAAAACTCCGAAGAGTGTTTATTAGGAATTCTGGTGACTCGAGTTCTGGATAATCAAGTGTTTATTGTAAATGGCACCCAAGCCACCCGGAAAAGAAAGGAAAAGAATTAACTGAAGTTCAAACGACCACGTAAATGGCTGCCCTTGCCGAGGTGGTGGTGTTCAGGCTGCCGCCAGGCCTTCTCCTGCATTGTCTGCTCTTGTCCCCCGTGTGCCCCAGGTATGCAGGGAGTTCCAGCGAGGAAACTGTGCCCGCGGAGAGACCGACTGCCGCTTTGCACACCCCGCGGACAGCACCATGATCGACACCAACGACAACACCGTAACCGTTTGTATGGATTACATAAAGGGGCGTTGCATGAGGGAGAAATGCAAATATTTTCACCCTCCTGCACACTTGCAGGCCAAAATCAAAGCTGCGCAGCACCAAGCCAACCAAGCCGCGGTGGCCGCCCAGGCAGCCGCAGCGGCGGCCACGGTCATGGTAAGTGGGGCGCTCCCGCCCTCCCCTTCCTTCTGCGCAAGCCCGGGAGGCGCGCACCGCGGGGACTTGAGCGCTCTCCGAAACATTTGGGAAATAGGGGAGGCTGCTCTTCCTGCTGCTCCGCTGCCTAAGTTCTGTGGTTGTTTTCCCCGTTTTGTTTTGTTTTGTTTTGTTTTCCCCTCCCTCCCCTCTTCAGCACAATAAGTAAATCCCTGGGGCGCAGGGAAGCAAAGGCGAGGGCGCAGGGCGCCAAGGGCGCGGGGCTGGCGCCCTCCCCAAGTTCAGGGCGACGGGGAGAGGCTTGGGCTCTTCCTCAGCGCGGGGCTCAGGGGCCTAGTCACGAAGAGGAAAGTGGGCTCCAGAGCTTAAGGGAGTGGAAAACGGAGCAGGAGCGCTGCCGCTGAGCAAAGGACAGCAGCCCTTCCTAAAGCAGCTCCTGGGCCCGAGAAGCTAGTAGGACCTGTCAGCGAGGGACCCTTCCCTAGCCCTGCTGTTCTCCTGTCTCCTTTTCCTCACCACAAGGACGATGCCGCAAACTTTCTCTCCCTATAAGAAGTTGCATGCAGAACATCAAGTCATGAGACAGATGAAGACGGAGGTCTACTGGCTGGTGCTTTAAAAAAAAAAAAAAAGCCCTGTAACGCAGTCTGGAGAACTTGGGCCCCTGTATTGTCGCTTAGAGACCAGCAGCAGGCTCCTGGCAGCGCGAGGGCCTGTGGTAGTTCCATTCTCCCGGGCCCTACTGCAGACCTTTGGGATCAGAATTCGAGTTTTAAATTAACCTCAGGTGTTTTGTGTGCATGTTCACCTTTGAGAAGCACCTCCTTAGAAAGAGCGCTGATCCGCAGACTCAGCTGTGTTTTGAAATTACCCGAGGGCGTCTTGAAAGGTTCAGACACCAGTCCCTTCCGCTGGAGTTGTTTAGTTAACTGGTCTGGATGTGGCCTGGGTAGTGGCCATTTTTTGGAAGCTGCTTCCAAACCGTGCAGCCAACTTTGAGAACCACCGCACTAGGTTTTAGAAGTTGCTAATAATTTGTTACAATGTGAGACCTCTGGCTTACTGCAGTCTGTGTGAATATATGCCAGGCACTGTGCATTCAGCATGCGCTGAGACCTGCCACTTCGCTGTGTCGAATAAATCAACTAGGCGACTTCTTGGCCCTCCAGAAGCCTCAGGTTTGGTGTATAGGAGCGGCAATGCTCTGCAGGAACAGGATGGGAATGCATAACAGGGTCCAGTGGGGCGTGGACAACTCAGTGACCAGTCCTCCCTTGGAAAAGACAGAGAAGCCTTTCAAGACGAAAGGTGGCATTTACAGCACACTGTTCCAACTAGCGACGGCCACCGCAGACATGATCAACTGACCCAAATGCAAGGGCAGTGGCTATACGAATAAGTCCATGCCATTTGACGTTCTTTCCGCCAGTGTTTATGAAGGCCTGGCCCCGTGATGAGCAACATGGGTGCGGGGATGAAGGCACAGGGCCTGCCCTGCGTGACCGCCGCTCAGAGTGGCACGTGTGGTGACAGAGGCCTTTCCCGTCTGAGGCTCATCTCCAAGGACCTTGAGGACTGGGTCCTTCGTCTCTCGCTGTTTCTCCTCGGAATCCATGTCCACTCTGTGCTGCCTCCTCATGTCCTTTTCCTCCTTATGTCTTGGGGCGAGAAGGTGACTTTTCAGAATGTGTGGACTTCTCCGGGTCTGCGGCCGTGTGCATCCCATGCAAGAGAGTCAGCACAACACAGAGAAATTCTCCCCACATCTTCCTGTTGTTGTCATTCTAGTGAAAGACTGGTTTTCAAAACCAGCTCTGGCTGGGAATGGGAATGTCGAAAGCAGGTGACAGTAAGTTGGTTACTTAATGCTGGGGAAAGTGAAATTCTTGGAGAGAGCCCATGAGGCCTTTCACTCACTCCCCCAGTGTGGACTCCATCGCACCATCCACGGGTGAAGATCTCATCCTAGAAGAAGTGAATTTTTTTCATGGCAATGATTCTCTGAGCCAGCACCAACGCGTGCTAACTGGGCTGTGGATCGCTGGCACAAAAAACACATTTTTCCGTTGAGTTGGCATGATATATCATCACTATGTGTCAAAGATACCCCCATCATTAGAACTCCAGGTGCCAGGGACAAAAACCCAACTTCAGTTGCTTAAATGAAGAAGTTGCACTGTGCTAGACCGTGTAGTGTCCTCCAAAGAGAGTGGCAGTAACACAGGGCTCAGGGGTGCCTGGCTCCAAAAACTGGAAAACCAGTAGACATCCATTTTTCTCTTTCCTGCTTCTCTCGGTAGAGCAGGGCCATTCTCTAAGACCAGTTTGTCCGTGCCACGCTGACTATGGCTTTGCACACCTGACGTCTTTGAAGGAACAGTGAGCCTACTCTGCGTAAAGAGTAGATGACCTGGTTTGAAGGGGGTAAGAGAAGAAACGCCATTTACCCAAGCAGGTCATTCTTCCTGTTATCTTTAAATCAAGACCGACCTCTCCCGTGTGGCTTCCTGCCCGTTCTCAAACATCACGCTCCTTGGGCTACACGCAGGTGACTGCAGTGGATGTCGGTGTATTTAGTTACCATAGTTTCCTGGATGGTTACACTGTGCCCAAATTTGGAATTCCAACATTGCAGGGAATCTGGCAGCATCATCAAAGACACCCCAAAGGAACGCAGGTTTAGAACAAAAGCCAGCTTCTTTCTGACAATGACATGCCAATTACCAAGCCTGTCTTGTTTTTGCAGTGACGTGAGAGGCTCATTGGAAACCAGCCTAGGTGCATTGGATGAAGTCAATTTGTTCTTACTCTAGAAGCCAGATTAGTCAGTACACTGAAAAAAAAAAGCAAACCTATTATTTTATTTCCTTACTTGAAAGAACAAATGGAGGAATGATTGCAGTCAGGAGATATCAATGTTCCATTCACCGGAGTTTCATATCTGAACACAAAGAATTTCTGTAGTGCAGTTTTTATTCCTGTCCCCATCTTTTCATTAATTGGACCCTGAAGATGAATTTAAAGCTTTGATTCCAGGAAAAGAGACATTTATTTCCATTAAAGCTTTTATTTTTTTTACAATACCTCTTAAACACATGAGCATCATATTCACCAGAATTTTTAAAATGTGAAAACAAGGCAGACAGAGCTTCTCCACAGTGACTGCCCCCCACGGGGTGTCCGATCTTCAAGCAAGCCGTCTTTCTTTGCACACACAACAGTGGGGCTCTGTGAGGAGACACCACTGTGTGTGTGACACATGAACAAGAGCTCTGAATTCCATCCTCCCTGCTCACGACCCTTCATTCCACGTTACGGAGGCAGCTCTGATGGTCGCTGTCAGGGTGTCCTGACTCCTCAGCTTTGGTCTTTGCCTGTAGTGCCTGGCACAGGCCCTTAGTTCGTTGCCTCAGCCCACAGCTGGGCGGTTCCTTGACCCAGAAGAAAGAAGAACTTGGCTGCTTGCACACAAGCTGGAGAAGCCCAGAGCAAGCAGAGGATAAAATATATGCATATGTATTGGCAAAGCCAGCAAGAATGAATGCACATAATAGAAGCTCAACTAAAGGGAACTTTTTTCTATGCACAAATGCCCAAAGAAGCTCCCAAGAGTCACTGGATTTGGTGATCTCTCAAGTGTGTTCTAAGCCTGAAGATCTGGCAATGTAACTAAATAATATCAGTCACATAATACCCTCTCAATCAGAGCATCTGTGTACTACAACAGCGTACTGTAACGTGATTACTCATCCAAACAGATTTCTTAATGCCATCTACTCATGTGCCTCAGAGTATGAGGTGTGTAAGATATTGATGTGTATGCTTGCTCCTCCCAGATCTGAGTGTTGCTTTCAAAAGACAAGATATTGGCAACCAGGGAAGGTAACCTGGACTGCGGGAGGTAGAAGAGGAAGGGCCTCATTGTCCAGCCCTGGTCAGGGCACTGACTGTGTTTACGTTCCTAGATTATTACAACTTCTACGAAAATCAAGTTTCAGAAAACCAAGATCAGAAGAAAAAAAAAACATTAACCTTCCAAGTGATTATCTTAAGGAGAAATATTTTGTATTTCCTTTTCTATGTGGAGACTTCATTAAATGCTCCTTTGTTACATCAAAATTTTGTTCGTGAATGTCAGCCCCTGGAGCCATAGTGGCTCTTCTAGTTAGCATATCAGAAAAGATCACCCCCAGAGTGGATGTGTTCTGTGACTCCCAAGGACTGAACACGTGAAGGGGACTGAACACATGCAGGGGAGAATCAAGGTCAACGCGATCTGGGCTCTAACCATCTAGTTCTTGTTCTCAGTGCATTCACTGAGAGCAGGCTGTGTACCCTTTCACAGCTGGCACAGGCCAATTCAAGCTAAAGAAAAGGCATTGCAAAACTACATGGGAACAAAAGATCGTCAATAGAAGTGGCATCGTGGAAGTCACATGACGGAGCACTAATATCCGAGGAAGGAATATCTAGTGTGAAGACTCTTCCTTATTGTGGAGCTTGTTGGTTTATAAAAATGCTCACAATTCTACTTTCAGAACCATGATTTTGTAATATTTAATGGTCTCTATCAAAACATTTTCTCCACCGGCCACTCTACATCTGTTCTCAACCCATAGTCCTTTCCACTTTCTTTCTAGCCCCCCACCCCACCTGACCAGTGCTCTTCTATGAAGTGATTTCCTATCATCTCTATGCTTCTAATCCTGAATCATCAAATGAGGATAAACAATTCATTATTTTCCAAGGAAAATGTCATTTACTGTTTCCCATTTAGAGGGTTTAGTACTATTCCATTTTATCTCAAATGCTGTAGTTCTAATTAAGAATTTTAGAATGTAACATTTCTATTTATCACACAAACCTTAGGGATTTACTTATTGTGCTAAACGTAAAAAAGGGGTATTTCATTTTTTTATTTGCATTGGAGCTATTTTTTCAAGTTTATTTATTTTCACAGAATTTTCATCATAGAATTATTAGATTTCTTACAATTATCCAGGAATAGGAAAATTTTTTATTGTGGTCCCAGTCAATCAATATTTGTTATTATTTCAGCTGTCTAAATGAAACTGTCTGCCCAAAAGTATGGTTATAAGTTAAAGATATTATTTTACTTCTATTATTTCAAGCAGTACTTTGCCATTTTTCAGCTGTTTTTACTTTTAGTTATTGTACTTGTTCTAGCCAAGAGTTCCACATCTCACTTACTGGGTTGGTCGCTGATTGTAGCTAAAAGTACGAATAGAATTACTAAATATAAAATATTTTGATATGTGAGGACACTAAATACCTTTTTAAAGGGTATTTTATTAGCATGATCTGGTAAGTTGTTTGAAATAAATTGAATTCTAATTTCAAATGTAGTGGAAAACTTAGAATGGACGATAAGTTAGTCATTAGCAACAACGGAATGGAATAAAAGTGGGAAGTTTGAGAACCTCACTCTTCCAATTCAAGCCTGGTGACGTTCAGGGCCAGATCCGAGCCAGCAGAGTGAAGCGAAGAACTGAGACAATTACCCACATGATTCAGACAAAAAATTAAGATCCAAACCCAAATAGTTTTGCCTAAATAATCTTGTGTTTGAATATTTTTTGCCTGAATTTTTTTGTCTCAGTTTGCCACTTCATTTTGTTAGGCTAGATCTTCGTTAAAAATTAATAAAATTTAAGATATGATTTTTTTTTAACTGGGATCTTATGTACTCAGCACATTGACTATTTTATATTTGAAAACTAACTTATCAGAAGTTCTCCAATTCTACGGCCCTTAAAAGTTTTTGCATTTTTTTCTGAAGCAATATAAAAAATGCTTATGGTGTGTATGCAAGCTGCTGTTTTGATTAACTTTCCTGAATTTCAAACATCTATATTTTACTCTCTTATATGCTTTTAACTAAGGTATAGTAGATGCATTTTTGCTTCAATACTAATTTAAGGTGTAATATTCATTTCTTTAGAGAACATTTTTGTTGTTGTGCATGCCTAGTGTTTTGTACGTTGTATATTGCATTCAGAATATTTTTTTCCTTCTCACCTATCCACAATGCAATGCCGTTCCCATGATGCACCTCTGCTTGCTGTTTACCTGTATGTTAATTCGCTTGAATCCCATTGGCCCACTGCCATCATGTGCTCGCTGCCTGTTATTAAAAGACTCAGTCGACTGCCAAAGCAATGAAGCGACCTCTCGAAGCATCTGTAGACCTGGTACTTTGACCTTTCACCTTTCGCTTTGCATGTAGCTTTTCAGAGACCCATCAGAGATTTGTATTACTTGTAAAATACTGGTTGCAAAATATCATTATTATTAAGTAATGAGAAAATTCGATAAGGTGTTTAGCCATCTCATTTTCATGTGTAATATGTAAAATAAATTATTCCTAACAAATTTTAATACCTTTTCCAAAAGAGTGAAGCAAATTTAAATTACTTGGCTCAGAAAATGCTTATTATAATTCTTATTAACATTTAAATTCAAGAAATTGTCATTTCGTTAAAGAAAAGAATAGGTATTAATAATAACACAAATGCTTCTTTCCCTCCTTAGACTAGTGTAACTCATTTTAAAAGCTGAAGCCATTTTTTTTTGTTGTTGTTGTTGCTTGATAGTTTTTCTTTTCCTTAGTTGAGATGCTACTGTTTGGGTGACAGAAATCATGCTTTCGCTCTCAATAACAAATTCGCCCTCACTCGACATTGCCGCTGTTTAAGTTCAGGTGCATGGCAGGGGCGCCTCCTTAGCTGTCGTTTTTAAAGAGAATGTTGCAATTGATGATCTCTTGGACACTGAAGATGGATCTGCTGGGAGTTATACACACCTTGTCCACTTCTTCACCTGCAGGCCTTCCCACCTGGTGCTCTCCACCCTTTGCCAAAGAGACAAGCACTTGAAAAAAGCAACGGCGCCAGCGCGGTCTTCAACCCCAGCGTCTTGCACTACCAGCAGGCTCTGACCAGCGCGCAGCTACAGCAGCACACGGCCTTCATCCCCACAGGTATGGCCCTGACCGTTCCGAGTCCTGTGTCCATGTGCCCTTCCGGTCATGTGCTTTCTTCTCATTCCTTTAAGCTGTTTGGTGGCATCTAGTTTGCTTGGAAAAGTACAATAAATACAACCTGAAACTCAATCATTGTCCTAGCTAGCTAGATGTATTTACCTTGGCTTGGAATGGTAGCTAAAGACGGTTAGGAGATTCTAAAGCCAAATATTTCATACAGAGAAGTGACAGGTTAAACCCAGGAGAAGCAGATAGCACTTTAGGCCTTTTAGTTTCTTGTATTTTACATACGCTGCATACAATTGTTTATGTAAATAAGACCTTTTATGTATGACAAGTGAGATTTGTCATTAACCCTGAATGACCTAAAAAAAGCAATTCCTGTAAATACTAACCTTTTCTTTTCTATTCCTATTCAGAGCACTAAAAAAAATGAGACTATTCAAATTAAAGCAACCCTCTACTCATATTTTACATCCATTCTATCTTTCACCACCCTTCTCAACTTCCACTAAGTCTACAAGTAGAGAGAGCGCTCTTCCTTGGTCTCTGAGCCAGTGCCTGATGAGATTAGACACTAAGGTGCATTAACTCTGTCATTCCACTAAAAGACGAATTCTATTAATCACAGAATCTTGAAGTCTGAAGAATCTTAAAGATTCTTAGTGATCTCCTCATCCAGTTGATTGTTTTACAGATGAGAAAACTGAGGCCCCCCCACCCCAAATGTGAAGTGACTTCCCAAGTCGGCACAGCTAATGAGAAAAAGACCCGAAACCTAGTTTTCCTCAGTCCAGTCCAATACGGACGGCATGGCACTCCTGGCCCTCCGTCTGTGGGGCCCGAGGAGTCCTCCTTTAAAGCTTCATATAAAACATCAGCTCAAAGTGGAGAAACAAAATACAAGACGTGTCTGCCCTCCTCCGTCCCTTACCCAACTCCTGGACCACAGACTTACGTCCACCACATACCAACACAAGAGGTCACTGGAAATGGACTGTGGTTCTCACCTTTTAGTCTGTGATAGAAGCAGGGGTCATAGTCTCATAATACTTTCTAGAGTGTCAGGACAAAAGAAAGAAAGAACTGGAGAGTGCCATAGGCCTTAAAATGAGAAGACTGTCTATTGGGCTCTTAGTTTCAAAGTCAAAATTCTGCCCTGATAGTAACTTAAAGGTAAACACAGATGAATAACATTTTGATCAAAAAGGGCCTGTTCATCCTAATCCACAGGGTTGGATTTTTCAGGTTTATTATCTATGTTTTTAAAATCTCATAGCATATCAAGGGTTAACATAGGAGGGAATTGAATAAATATCTTCATGGTATTCTTGGAATAAAATCTATACTTTGAAGTGCATTATTAACCTGTTAGCAATATATATTATAGTGAAAACTATAAATTACAAGTAAAATGGTTCATAGTACTTAGTTTTCTTATGTTAGTTCTGCCCTACTCTTCAAAACACTGACAGATCTGTAGTAGCCTCTAATTCAGCACTTAGTAGGCCTTTGCTTTTGTCCTGTTACAACCTTAATTAGTGACATTTCAATGCAGTTATAGCACAGCAGCTTTTGTACGGGTAATCCATTTGATATAACTTATTTATAAAGTAAAGACTAGAAGGTAAGCTTACTTCGAGGTCCTGTGTGATTTCTCCAAGTGCCTTATTTTCTAGACCTCGTCACTAGATCATTTAGAGGAAAAAAATTAGGGAAGGCTATACTGAGGAGAAAAGCATAAAGGGACAAGTCTGTTTCGGAAGACTGGGTGATTATGCCACTACCATTTCCCGGGGATGTCTGTGAAATCCTGGAGCTAAGCCATGCAAAAGACTGAAGGCCTTGAACTCATGTTGGACACTTCAATCCAATAGTGATGGAGTTGTTAAATCACTGAAAGAATCCTCACTTTAAGATAGTTCACCTGAAAACCACTTAAAGGTTTCCAAAGCAAGAATGAACATCATCCCTTATGCAATGATTTGATTATTGTTGAAACACGTTGTCTTGAGGGCCAGTTGGCTGAACTGGCTGCTTATGGTTGCGCACTTCCGCCCTCTGCTGGATTATTCAAGAACTGTTCAAGTGTGTCCAGCAACCCACAATTGAGTGAGCTTTGGGAGCCAAAAAAGGGGGTGGTAGCCCACTTAATTATGTGAACCACAAGTGTTTCCTTCTATAACATGCTGTAAATACCATCGTGAACAAACATGTGGATCTCCTGCGTTGGAGTGGTATTTCAAAGTTCTCCCACATTTCTCCTAAATGATGAAAGACAATAATTTCATTAAAAGAAATTGGCACGATTTTCCCCCACTTAAATCTATAACATAAATTTCAGTGTTTACCTTGGTTCAAGTGGTTATTTTGGGCTTTCTTTCTCACAAATCACATTTTCAGCCTAATATTAAATGATGACAATAATCATTGATCGTTAATCCTTGGTGTTTTAAACCTTAGCAAATTAAGTGATGATGTTCAAAATTTTTTTTGTAACTTAGTAGATGGTGGACCCATTATTTTCAATTTGACTTTTCTGTAAATTTTGACTTTTCTATAAATACTTTAACAATTGCCATAAATATGAAACAAATGTTCTTCTGGAGATTATCCTTTATGGACAGGTCTTTCAGAGCAAAGTTTTTGATGTGCTGCTAAAATTCTCCCATTGACACAACATGAATTTGGATTTTAGAAATTCCGCCTCCAGGCTGTGGAGATATTAACATAAAATATTATGCAAATGAGGGGATTGTTCTCCCAAACCATGCTAAAATAATTGTCATCCTGGTTGATGCCCTAGCACATTTGCAGTGGGTGGGAGTTTTCTTTTTTCTTTTTCCTTTTTGGATAGAGATTATTTTAACCTAATAGTTACACTATTTCATTGCTATGTTAGGAAAGCAGCAAAAACCACACACACTTACAAAAGTAGCAACATAGTAGGTCTTGGTATTTCTCTGACAGTTTGACTCTTGAGTTACTGTGACTGTTCTTATAGCCATTCTCACATTGTTTTTCAAAATAGTTCTGCCAGCAGCAGGCACAATTATTTGCATTTTGCAGATGGAAAAACTGAGGCTATATTTATGCTGCCAAGTGGGGTATATAATCCATGGAATTATCCAGATAATGCTGAGCCACAGACTCTGGAGTTGAAATAATTTGTGCAACTGAAGCAGAAAACATTTGAGAAGGCTTTGTCGATAAGAATTAGCACCTTAGTGAGCTGCTTCAGCCAGTAAGAACAAAGATGGCCCACTGACTCCCTCCTCAATTTATGTTATTATATTGGAAATGTGGAATGAGTAAGACAGGGGAAAGTGCTAGCACACATATTGCCTAGTGATCAGAAACTATAATGTTACCTAAGGTTATCATACATCTTCATGAAAGATGTGTCAGTATTTAGCAGAAACTGTACTTAAATAAAACCATAACAAAATTTATGTATTCCGTTCAGTTTGACAAGCAGTTCTCGAACCTGTGGTATGCTCTGGTATGCTCCAGAGCCAGTAAAGGGAATACAGAGGACTTCAGAATTAGGAGAAAACCAAATATAAGGCATAGTGTGAAGGGCTACACTAGGGAAGAGCAAAGCTATTTGAGGGGAGGAGAAAGAGGCAATGCATTCAGCCATCGGCATGTGCAGTGACTGGTTGATACGGAGAAAGGAAGACTCCCCATAGAAGGAGAATTTTGCTTAGCACTTTGTTGGGAAGATTTTACCAATGAGGGAAAAGCGTCCCTGGTAGGGGAACAGCGTAAGTTAGGAAGAGTGTATTGAGGAATAGCAAGTTGTCCATTGTAGCTATAAAGTGCTTACAGGCCTCGGGGGCTAAGGTGGGGAGATTAAAGTGGGATGAAAAGACAGAGATGAGGCTTGAAAGCAAGATCAGGACCCAGAATCTGGCGTTAAGTCAGACAACTATGCGTAACAAAAGCTATGTGTTTGCACTATTCATATCATTTTCATGCCACGTACAGACCAGGGCTCATCAAATTAATGTAGCGGAGCGTGTCAGCTACATCCTGAACGAAAGCCCATGTGACGGGTCCAAGAATGGACCAGAATGGCTGCAGGAGATGCTGTTGGTGGTTTGCAGCCCAGTGACATTCACATTCACGACGCAGGAAAGCCCTCCAAGGAAGTCCCTCTATACTGGGATGCAAAACAATAACATGCAGTTTTCAGAGGGATAACTTCGAATCCAGCTGTGGTTGCCTTTAAAGTGAAGTCATTCACAAACTGGGCACTTCAGTAAATTTCAGGTACAAACGGCTCCCAAGACACTTTCACTAATGGCTGAAAACATTCACTCAACCAACTGGTCACCTACTGTGTCCCAGAGACCAGGACAGACATAAATAAACCCTGCTCTCCCAAAGGACACAGAACGAGAAGGCAATTGCCCATTCAATAAACCCCCGCCCAGCATCCTCCAAGGTGGAGAAACATTCTGTGGGAAAGACCAATATTCAGACATGTTACATTTGGGACCCTTGTCGGACATCCAGGTGGAAAGGCCTGATGAACAGGTAGATGGGAAGACCTGGAGCCCGAAGGAAAGAACTGGGCAGGCTGCACAATTCTGGTAGCCTTGAGCTCATGGATAGTACGTGGATCCTGGATGGAATGATGAATGATGCACCAGGGAAAGGTATAGAGTAGGCGAAAAGGAACCAGAACGGTGTCCGAAGAAAAAGAACCGTGCATATTATCAGGAAATACAAGGAAAGAGTGGTTTCCTAGGGAGGGAGTGGCCAAGTGCTACATGTTAGCTGAAACTCAGGAGCTGAGGTGCAGATGGAGCAGCTCCTACTGGTTGCGGAAATGTGGGGTTCTTAGGTGACGTTAGCAGTTTGAGTGGAGAGGTAAAAATGAAAGCCAAACTGGAGAGGATGGAAGAATAAACGGGGGCAAGGAAATGAAAATGTACATGTAGGTAGCTCCCAGGAAGTTTGATTGTGAAGAAGATTAGACGGATAGGACTGGAGAAAATGAGGGTGTCACGAACAGGATTTTGAGGTGTTGCTGTGTATATTCTAAGTTGGAGACATTAGCATGTTTGTTCAACAATCCACCAGTAGTCCTGTTAAATAGCCTCTTTTCCTGACTAGTTAATGTTTGCCTGCTTCAAATGTAGATCAGGCAAAAAGTCTCCCTCAGGTGGGGACAGTTCAGAAGAGAGAATGGAGAGCCCCAGATCCCAGGTTCTTTATCTGGGGTCTCAGACGGCGGTCCTAAAGCCTAAGTGGGTGCCCCTACATGATACCCGATCTTCAGTTATCTAAATCCTTACATTACTTTTTTATCCTCAGGAACTGAACCAAAAGCAGAGAGCATTTTTAATACAGTTTTTTTTTTCAACCCTCCACAATATAGACTAGTACTTATGGTCAGAATATTCTGATTTGAGTACAGTCAGAAGACTACCCCACAGGCAAGGTGACCATTCCCAAGGAAGGGCTAAAATCCTCCCTCTCCACCTCCCACTTACCTGCTTAGACATCAGCTTCAGATTTCCTAGGAATTTTGCCAAAGGTCCCCTTCAGGGATCACCTCATAGCAAGCTGTGGCAACAATCCCTAGCCCTGGTCCTCACTCAGCCCCACTTCTGGGCTGTTTTACCTCCACAGTGTCTAGATGTTACTGCTGGGTTCCACTCCTTCATGGTAACGAGTCTGGGAGCAGGAAATAGATCACAGACATATCCCAGTCATTCTGTCATGGGAACCTCCATCTTCCTGCATCGCCGGGCTTCCCAGCAGTAATCTCAAATCCACCTGCTTCGGAGGATCCAGAGTCTCAGTGACTGTTTTTGTTATCATATTGCTATTGACACAAAACCTTTTATCACCAAACAAGCAACCTGCAATGCAATAAGGTCGGTGTAATTCGGCGAGCACAGAACCTGACCTGGATTTCGGAATAGAATTCTATTTCTAGCCTTACCCTTGACGCACAGTATGCACGACCTTGGGGTAGTTACTATGCCTCAGATTTTTCATCTGTAAAATACCCACTTCCTACCTTGGAGGATGAACTTGATAATATCTGCAGAGTACTTTGAGGTCTTCGAGGAAGGACCCTACTGCATGATCACGTGTCATGCTCACTAGGGTCACGTCCCTGTATCTGAATAGAAAGGTGAAAAGCAGTCTAAGGAGTGAGTTTCGAATGATATTGGCTTGAAATAAGTCAGATCTATCCGTGCCAGGACTGCAACTGTGAATGACTCTCAAAGACTGTGTTAACTAACCCTCCTTATTTCTGGTTGTGCTTCGATCTCACCTTGAATGTTAACTCTAAACCGCTAACCTGTTTCTTTCCCTTTGTTCACTTTTTTCCCACCTGCCATTGCATGACATGCAGGGTCAGTTTTGTGCATGACACCCGCTACCAGTATTGGTAGGTTTCAACCTTTTTTTTATTTGTCTTATATATTATGTACGGTACCTTCACTTGCTTGAAATTTATTTCAGAGATGGTAGGAATGCTTCAGGAAATGGTAGATTGGAAGGCTCATTTGGCTTTAGAGTTAACATAGAGGTTTGTTACATGTACTTGTATATTTAAGAAAATGACCGTTTCACTGTGGCTAGGACAACCACGGTGCTAGAACAACAGCTACAAAACATAAAACTACAAGCACAAGTCTGCTTTTGTAAATTATCTGTATTCGGTTTCTCTTTAGAGTTGATAATGTAGCAGAAGGAGAAGAGCTTACTTTATCAGAGAGGCAGGCTAATTTCATTGATCAATGTTTTTAAAGTTTCATAGTGGTGTGCCTTTATCTCCTCTTTGCTGTGTGTTAGAATTATCAGAGTTTCCCAGAAGTATTTATTTTTTAAAAAATTATAAATGGATGTATTTTGAAAACAAATATCTGACCTGCCTTGCTTATTATTCTTTTTAATTTCGCATTGATTTATTTGCGATGATTATTTGTTCCTTAGCATTCCCTTAGATATTAACCTCGAACAGCATATAGTTAGCCCCACATGTCCTTATGCCTTGGTACAAAAGCCTGTCTTTAGGACATATGAATTAGTTCCATTTAGAGTAAAGAGAAGCAAGCACTGGCAAAAATTTATCTGGCTATTTCACCGTAACTGTGCTAGAATTTACATCAAGGCTATGATTTTCACTCCACAATTATTAACCCAAATAAACCACAATCCCCAGTAATGTCAGTTCAAACAAGCAACCCCAAATTGACAAAAATAAATAAATAAATAAATAAACCTAACCACAATAAATTCGAAAGAAAAAAATCCTATCCTAAATTACTCCTACGTATTGAACCTCTGAAATGTTAGAACGATGACCAACGGTGAATGTGATATACTCTTACTTAAGTGGACATTGCACTCACGTTTTTAGAAGCAACCATTATTCCAGGCACCGTAGACTCTGAATTGGGAATGATCTGTTGCTAGAAGTAAAATGTTTGTAAATACATCAACCAAAGTCATCTGCTTTGGCCTTTCTGGGAATCACTGATTATGTTTTAAAACTTCCTTTAATTGTACTTGTAATAAGCTATTTTCCCTTTTTTATTTCTCTCCCATGCTTCCTTGCTTTGCATTGTGATTGCATGCCATCTGCTGGTTTAACCCATGATGGCTTGCCGCTCTGATATTCACCATGCCAAAATACCACTTCTATTACCATAATGCTACACCCTCCTGTTCATTGCTCCCATGGTTCCCCTCCTGAAAGTACCCATGATGCACAGCGCTACGTCAGCCACTGTCTCTGCAGCAACAACTCCTGCAACAAGTGTCCCCTTCGCAGCAACAGCCACAGCCAATCAGGTTTGCTCCTTTTAAAGCTTTCTTTCACAAATCCCAAACTCTAAATGAGTGCTGATATTTAAAAAAAAATTCTCGGTGAGAATTTTTTTTTCATGTTTATCCATCAAATTTTATTTTTTTAATTAGTTTATAGCAAGCATTTGTGGACAGGTTGCACTTATTTAGAGTTAACATTTACTGCAAATAATGATGTAGCTATGTTTTGTGTTGCACTGTTTGTTTTCGTACCTAATATTGTGTAATTAACCTGACAGGCTTACATTCCTTTTAGTCCAGCGTTGCGTATCCAGTGGTTTGTGAATTGCCACAGAGAAATTACCAAAGCTCTCCTGCGGGTGCTTCAAAACTGGCTAATTTTGTTTGAGTTCATTCAGACCCTATCCATCTGTTATGGAGGAAAAAAAATATTCTCCTCTTAGCAAAGTCTCCCCTTTTTCCCTTAGCCTCAAATTTGAGGTCTGAAGGAGTCGTGTTAACATTTCACCTTGGTCTGGCGTGCTCCTAGACACGCTTGGCTCCCACTGTACCATCTGTTCAGATTCTGGCGGGAGAGCCAAATCGTGCCGGAAGAATACCTAGGCACTGAGTTCACAAAGGCTGGATATAACTGTTTAGGGATGTTTAACTCTGTTGGTTTAATGCATGTGCCAATAAGACCGTGGATGTACTGTTCCTCCGTGAGGGACAGTTGGCTGTTTGCCACTCCGTGGTCACAGGCGGACTGTGATCCTAACCCCAGCCAGCCAACTTGCACACACGTGCTCCCCGGTTTGGAGATGAGGATGAGTCAGCAGTAACTCTCGCCTGGCCTAGAAAAACACGGTACTGTGCATGCCCGCCCTGCAGAGAGGAGCA
This sequence comes from Tonatia bakeri, assembly GCA_004024845.1. Lineage (NCBI taxonomy): Eukaryota > Metazoa > Chordata > Mammalia > Chiroptera > Phyllostomidae > Tonatia > Tonatia bakeri. The sequence goes on from PVIA01000379.1 coordinate 388,723, forward strand.
ACCTTGGTTTTGTTTTTAGCTTAGTTTGGGGATCTTTTTGTTTGTTTGTTTGCTTGTTTGTTTTAAATAAAATCAACATCCCGACAAAAGATGAAAAGAGATCTAGGAGTAGGCTGGAGGGGAGGTCCCAGATAATGAGAACAACTGGAAACATTTGTGTCAGGACGTGCAGGTCCGACGCAAAACTGACTGCCTTCTGCAGGTGGGGTGGCTCATTCACACTTCCTGTCCATGTTCAAGTGAATAGCGATTCCAGTGCTGCAGGTCGTGTCACTAAGAAGATAGGTGTGAAGGCACTTGAATGAAGGAATAAAAATGAAATCCCATGACACCCCTCCCTGATTCCTCCGAAGCGTGAGGAGCAGGAAAGAAGGAGGGCCAGAGCTGAGGCCACCTGGGCTCCCAGGCAGATACAAACTGTTCACAGCCCTTCCTGCCTTTACTTCCCTCCTCACACACGTGGACTTAACTCTAAACGAACTCAGCTTCAAAACAGATAACAAAGAGCAGCAAATAAGTTTCTTAGCGGGACTTTTTTTTTTTAATGATGGGATGGGAGAAGGGAGGGACAGAGCGCGGCGCCCTTCCATTATTCGGTTCAAAGTACCCCTTTTCACTTGCTCATTCTTAATTGGAAAGCCGGGTATCTGTTTTCTTTTATATGTTAGTCCTGCCTTCCTGAACCACGTTTTTGCGATTTTTGACAGAATTTTTGTTGCAAAGCCCCTTCATAAGAAAACAAGGTTGGAGTATAATGGAGTAGTACTGGTTCCAGTGCAATTTTGCCTATACTATGTGGCAGGTTAAGCACTTCATATACAGAGGGATCTTTTCTAGGAATGGAGAGGAAGTCAAGATAAAGAAATAATTTGGAGTTAAGGAAAAATGAGTTTATTATGATAAATACTTGATCATGCATTATTTTAGGAAAAATTATTTTATGATGATCAATACTTGATCATGTATCATAAATATGTTTCCAGCCTAGTGATTTTTTTTTGGGGGGGTCCTTTGGTAGAAAGAACTTTGAGAGAGAGATTATAGGCATATACATAGGTTTGTGTATGTGTGTAGTGACACGGGAGTGGAAAATATGAACTACTCAGAAGCTAAAATACATCATTTCGTGGCAGAGTGTGATTGGTAAAGAAACTAACAAGTTTAACTTCAGTGAAATCCAAAGTGATGTAAGTAAAAGTGCACCTGACAGCAGATTCGAGAATCTGAGATTCTGGGCTTCGCAGTGTTGAATGGGATGGCTGCTGCTTTGCACTGCGATGGGGAATCCTTTCGCAGCTCTTGATGAAGATTTGCTTGCCCAGGAAAACCACAGAAAAAGAAATAGCAGTACACATAAACTTTCAGGCATGATATCCTTTATGTGCTTTCGACAAGTTTTAAAGTAGCCAAGCAGCTACCAAAGAACTTGGAGAGTCTTTTTAGTGCCAGTGAATCCCGAGTTCAGAGACTGTGGATAAATGAAAAGTGGCAAGTTCATCAGCTTAGGATTTCACCCCTTGAACCCTAATTGAATGGTATCCATTGGAATTATATCATTTGAATGTCATGAATCGCAGTTTCCTTCTCCGTAAGAGGAAGGCTAACTAGAATAGACTCCTTGAAACCCCTCCCAGCTTGAAGATTCCAGACACCTAGTTTCCTTAGCTGTGACACTGGGCCCGGAGTATGAGATAGTCAAGGTAAACCAATGAGTTCAGAGTTCAGCCCAGGGCAAGCATCCTGCCTTCTTTTCCTCCACTGGGAGATCTGTCTTTGTCACAGAGCGTGGTGGGATTTTGACAGTTTCTCCATTTATTTGATCCATTTAGGCTGTCAGTTCCAATAGTTCAAATCTCACAGGTATCTGTAATTAGATACAAGCCATTCACAGAATGAAGAGGATAGACCGAAACATCCCACCACGGATCCCCCAGCTCAGTCTTTCTTTGCACATCAACCCGCCCCCCCCTCCGCCCCCGGTGAGCCGAGACCAACAGGCAACAGATCCATCAACTCAATCCTCTGGGCTTCGTCAAAATGTCAGCTGTGACAGTTTCCACTGAACTTGGTTGGGCTTGTAGTTTGCAATTACAGGAAAACAACACCAAATACTTGTGGGAGATAGAAAATACTTTTTTTGGCTATTTAGCTCTGGGAGTGGATGTGTAAACAAAAAGACAATAAGTAAATTTCCTAACAAGTATTTCCTGTCTCAGTTAAGGTCTTTGGGCCCTCATCTATAAATTACATCTAATATTACTATTGTTTACAAACTACTTATGTACCCAGTGCCCTTCTAAATGTTTTCTCTCCCATATATTATATATTAAATGTCATATCATGTATTTTCTGTTATATGAGAGAGCATACATACCTCATAAGCATACAGACACTCAATTCTCACAACAGTCTTTTAAGTATGATTATCAAGATCCCCAGTTCATACAGGGTAAAGCTGAAACAGTTTTACTACCTTAGGCAAAGAGAAGCAGCCAACAAATGGTCTCGTTGGAAATTAATCCCTGGCGGTTTGACTCCAGAGGCCTTGCTGTTAACCACCGTGCTGCACTGCCTTTCTCTGTAATTATGAATGTACAAAAGTCACTTCTGCCACAAACGTAACTATCTTTTGAATGAGACCCAATAGCAGCAAACTCCGTTGCTGATGCAGCGCAAACAAAGATGGATCCTAAGCAGGGAGATGAAGTGAGCACAGCTTCAAGCTAGTTCTGGAGTAGCCAGGTGCCGTTTACAAACCCTAGAGCAGATACATGTCAGTTCAAATATATTACCACGTGATGCTAGCCTCTGTAATACTGTAGCCAGTGAGTAGACGGAAAATTGTGAACAATTTCTACGCAAGTAAGATCCGTAAAAAGTAGGATATATACAAAGTGAAAAAGGATTAGTCATTTATCTTCGTGAAACCAAGTTCATGGGCACATTTTGCGAATCGCTGTCCTAGACTTCTAGCTTCTGCCGGTCATCGCACAAATAGCTTGGTAACGAGCAAAATCGGAATTCAAAGTGAGAATGCCATATAAATCAGCCAATGTAGGCCTCCGCACAGATGGTCAGAATGGACGTGTCTATAGGTGCCGTTATGGAAACAAATTTCATCACAGAGCGCACACTTTAAAAGAGGTTGCAGGAAACTGCTTAGTATCTGGATTACCTAGTAGTTTTTCATACTATGAGACATTTTATTGAATAAAATGAGAGTGCAGATTTGAATTCCTATAATGTGAATTATTGCAGTACCTTATGCTGTCATTGCTTTATTATTTTTTATTTCAAAACTGCATTCTATTTCTAAAGGGGAGAAAATAATTTCTTAAATAAATATATTTTAAGTCTTACTTTTTTTTTCATTTATGCACAGAGATTGTTCAGTTTACCTAATTACATCCTCGAAGGCCCAATTAAAATATATTTATACTCTGGGTCTTTTCCTGATCCCCCACAGAATGCCATATTTTTCTCTCTCCTCTGAATTGGTCAAGGACTTTATCTGCACGCTCCTTACAGCATCATCACTAGAGAGAAAGAAGGACAAGCAGGGATGTACAAAGGTGGGAAAGTATGAGGTTTAGCAGAGAACTAACAGTAGATCAGTCAGAGCTTTGTTTGCAGGAGTGGGCCCAACCAAGGCTTTGTTCAGATTGTGTGGGGTCTTAAATGCCCCGTGAAGGGCTACGCCCCTTATTTGGCTGCCGGAGAGTTTTCAAACAGGACAGAAGTCTAGGGAGAGTGCACAGCTGCTTTCCAGGCGGGCAAGTCTGCTGAGGCCACCAGCGAGACGTTTGACCAAGAGCCTAAACTGGGACAGTGGCAGCTGGCAGGCGGCTTGCTTTTCCTTGCCTTTGCCTGTGACATAGGGAGAGTTACTTTTAGCCAAACAGAAGCATAACAGCTACTCCACACCATGGCAAAACACAGCCAAACAGTGCCATGTGGCAGAAAAAGAAATTTTCGTGGACATGAAAGGTTAACCGCAGGAAGTCGCCTCTGTAGGGCCTGAACTGAGTGCCTTGGAGAACAGCAGTTGGGTGGACAGCGTAGTCACATGCCTCCAGGGTCTTGCCCCGAGTGTGTGGCTTCCCACTTCCTCCCTAAATAAGCCTTCGGAGCCACAGAAGGTCAAAGACCTCCAGGCCTTTGCTCGAGAGGGAGAGAGTCCCTTCAGATTTGGAGTAAACACACATCACCCACGTTTCCGTGGTGAGAGCAGTGTGGGTGGTGGGTGCACTTGCTTGCTCATTTGTTCTGGGTCAAGAGTTCCTGTGACAAAGAAAAATTCTTACTTGTTGGATGTTAGGATTTTATATTTTTTATGCAGCATTCCATCAGTACCATCACTACCTTTAAAACTAGTGAGATCAAAGTATATTTCCAGCCATACACTAAGCAACTGTCACATTTTCAAAAAAGGGTAATTCATCTTTAAAATTATGACCTCAAAGTCACATCTTCTGAACCCTCTCCCAAAGATTAAATTCATTTAAGAGAAAGTTGGCCTTAGGAAGAGCTTATTGAAAAATTGTTGGGTCTTTTTTAATCACCAGAGGATAAGTTTATTGGTTTTGAGAGAGAGGAAGGGAGAGAGAAAGAGAGAAAAAATATCGATGCGAGAGAGAAACATCTCCTATACGTGCCCCGACTGGGGGTGGAAACCACAACATTTTGGTGCACAGGATGACACTCCCATCAACTGAAGCACCCGGCCAGGGCTGAAAACTCATTATCAATATATCATATACACACAACCCTTTATTTACTGGAATATTTGATAAGTAAGGAAGTCCCATTTCCCAGTCGTGCCACCTGATATAAGTTTACTATGGATAATCAGTTTCAACAATATCTTATCAGAAATGTGAAATAATTACATGTAACCAGATGTACATATTGTGTTTTGTCTAGCCTGCTGCAAATTACTAGAGAGAAAAGAGAAAAGCAAATCATGAGATTCTACTTATCCTTACATGTAAATGTGGATACAACTTTGAAGCTATTTGTATACAGATTCTTAGGTGTATAAGTTAGCCTATACCAACCAAGAAATCTGGAAAGGCAAGGTCACGTTTTACTCAAACGCTCATCTCTGAGAGTTGTATAAAACATCTATTATTCAAAACCATCTGCCAGGACTATATTCAGATGAACGTAGGAGGCATTTAACATTCCCCGCCACTTGACCAATTTGGAGCCCCCGCCTTCACACGAAAACTCTTGGTTCTGCGAGGTCCCCACGTAGGAGGAGGAGAGTCCTGTCATATACCTCTCCTGAAATACACAGTACAGTGACTGGCTTCTGTAGATGGTCCAGCTGTGAAAAGACTCCTTTCTTGTGGTTTGCTGGTTCCAGGGAGCAGATTATAGACAGCAGCTGGGCCCCAGGTGCATTATGGTCCAAAAGGGTGAGGCAGCAAGTGTCAGCATCCAGCCCTTAAGAACTGCACTCGGGCAGAGACATCCATCTCAGCATTGCACTGAGACAGTTGCTCAGCCACCTGTGGCTTTCTGCTGACAGTCTAACTGTAGGGGGGGTCCCACTTCAGTAGTGGACCTTGTTGCTTCCTATGAGGCAGCATTGCCACGTGGATCATTTTGTGGAGCGAGGTCAAAGTGAGTGAGTATGTGTGTGCAGAAGGAGGGGGTTAGAGAGGAAGAGAGAGAATGAGTCTGGAGCCTGCTATATGTACCCAACTAAAAAAAAAACTATAAAAATTCCAGTAGTTTCATTCATTTTATGCTATTAGTTAAAGTTTCTCAGTAATTTTAGTCTAAAATCCATGGTGCAGTGCAGCAAAGGCATTGGAATCCAGGCTTGCTAGGACAAACTATTTTTAGAAGGGAGGTGGGAGGGCTCCTCGTCTTAGGTGGACTTGGTCTGCGACAGCCATATAGACGCAGAGTCTCTTCAAGAAAGCAGATCATAAGAAGAAAATAGACCTTCTCCTTTCCTGCCTCAGAAGTTGCTGCCTTGCAGGACTACCATGAGGTTTAACGAGTAAATGTATTTGCAGACTTTCTCTAAGAAAGGCTAAGTTATATAAGTGTCATAATCCAGTACATTTTCATTTTCCATGAATAATTTACACCTCGCGGTGAGAAGCTTGGGTGGAATTCTTTTGTGTATAACACCTAAAGACCTAATATCAGTTCCAATTTTGTGCAGTGGGAGAGAAACGTCAAGGGCTCCTATGTAGAACTTGACCTCCTGGTGGATTGTCCTACTTAGTACCCGTCAAATCCCTTCCTCTTTCCCATTTTGATGCAATTTGGGGGAATCTTTTTAGATTGAAAAGTCATGTTCCCCACAGCATTTTGACTTTCGTTACAGTAATAAAATCATGCTCTGTTTTTCTAATTTGAGTGTTCCTCTTTCAAGCAGAAGGAATGTACCATTCATTGTATATGTATGTTTATTTCTAGCTCTCAATTTGCAAGGAAAGACTAGCTGCCATGCAGGAATTCAGATCATTGCCAAGAGTCGAAAGGTGAAAGGGGCCTCATTGAGATAAAAGTTGCCTGAACGGAGGGAAATTTTGATTCAATAGGCATTTATCTCCCCAAATGCTGCCACAGCCACTTGCCTTCTCGCACCTGCACCTGCGTGTTTGGGGAGCTGCCAGTCTTCCTGAGGGAGTGATGGAGAGAGCTTTGCTGCTTCCCCACAAGCTAACCTGGCTGTCGCCCCCACTGCCCCCGATAGGACAACCACCACGTGTCAAAGACAAAGTGGCATTAGGCCTGGCCTCTCAGCCCCTCCTGGCATCCCTCTCAGCAATGGCTTCCGAGGTCTGAGTCTACTGATCGTTCCAGAAGCCACCAGTGTGGGGAGGTGCTAAAGATACCTAGGAGTCTACTGCCTAGTCAGAGAGAGTAAAGAAATTAGACAGTGTCACACAATGCAGCAGCCATATGCTCAAACATGACTGCCTAGGAAGTGAGCGCCATGGCAGGGCCTTGTGCCTAATGTGGGGAGGTAAGTCTTGAGGGATGTGAAGGAATTAGACAGATTACAAACAGGTGAGATCGTTCCTGAGTGGTGTATGAAAGTTAAGGGGTGAACACAGGGGTAGGGGAAGGGGAAAAGGGCACTGATGTTATAAACATACAGCATTATGCTTTACAGGTGCTCACATGTAACCCAGTCGCGTGGGTCCTGTTCTTCATCTTGTGCACGTGACAAAGTCAAGGCTCAGATCTGGCCACATCTCAAATCCTAGTCAAGTCTGCACTTGGCCTCAAGCCTATCTGACCCTGAAGCCAAACTTCCCTCTTAACCCACACTGTTTCCCAATAGCCTGTGAGGTTCAGTCAAGAGCTTCAGGATCATTCTCAAACTTTTCCACAACAGAGGCTGATGGGGCAGCTGTTAATACATCAGCTCCAAAGAAAGGGCACTCTGGCTCACATGGGTGACGTGACACGTTCCAGGCCACGCTTCAGTGACTGGGAGAGTGAAGGGGAGGATGCATGTGGGCAGTACTGGAATACTCAGTTGAGGGAATGAGGAGAGGTGAGGTTGTGGAGGGCCTTGAATGGCAGGACGAGAGCAGGCCAGAAAGGTTAAATGAGAGACTTGGAAACACTGATCTACTGGAAGCGAGTGGGGAGCTAGAAACTGGGATATATAGGCTCAGCACAGAGTAACTGGTGAGGAAGGCACTTCACTGGTGAGTGTTGAAACTGGGAGAGAAAACAGAAAACACGGGAAGGATGAACAATCAAGAATCAGGGAAAGTCAGGGAGGCATTCGGGTCCTTAGCTCTCCCAGTGGCTTTTCTCCAGGGTCTGTGTGTCTATGGATTTCACTGGCTCCTCCCCTAGACACATCAACCATCTGCAAGACAGGTCTGCCAGTGACCTACAGAAAAAGAATGGTTCTTGTCAACACGTCTTCACTTTTATCTGCACTATACAGGACAATTTGTTGACTGGTATTTTCTGACATTGGTTTATGAAAAAAAACTAGGTTTTTTTTTAGCATTTAGAATCCATCATCCTTCAGCATTAGGTATAATAGGCTAGAGTTTTGGTCTGTGTTACTTTAGGTGATCAAATTACATCATCCTTATGACTCCACTTGCTCTGGAGTTTTCAAAGATCTCAGAGTTTCTGTTGGTGAGCTTCCCGTAATCAAATACAGGCCCTCTTCACTATGCACCACAAACACATTTCTGGAAGGAGCATCGTTAAGTTGGTCATTGTAAAATGTCACCCATTTCCCCATAGTCACAGTTACATCAGGCCTTGGAGTGACCCAACACCTATGTCATCTACAACAAAGTTATAAAGCACATAAGTCATAAGAGCAAATTCACCACACTCATGCCGTATTTCTACAATCACACACACATACACAAAGGAAAATGACGATGCAGGTTATATTATAAATTGGAACAGGAGCCCGGATCAGCAAGGTCGCTTACCTAAATCACATAAACAGAGAACCAAGACTAGGACCCAATGATCTGCATTGCTGCCTAGAGTAGCGCTTTTCCCCTTGTACCAAACCACCTTCCTGAGCAAGGGCTTTAAAGGGTCATCTATGGGGCCCAGAGTACCCTAGGGATCTAGAGGTCACTCAAGAGCTCTCCTGTATAAGCACTCACCAACGACGTTATGCTAAGCCTATTATATGAATTATCTTGATAAAACCAAAATCAGCTCTGTAAAGGACTGTTCTTATCCCCAGTGTGTACGTGTAGATGAGAAAACTGCAAGTTTGAGAAGCTGAGAAACTTGCCCAAGATCATCTATCAAGTGGCAAAACCACATTGAGAACTTTCCCCCAAGCTCCTAACCTCTCATTTTACAATGAGAAGAAGGACCTGGAATGGTTACATGATTCACTCAAGGTGACATAGGAGTTAGTAAGAGGTAAAGACTCATCTCCTAACGGCATGCCTAGTCCTCCTTCCACCATCAAACCACAATCCATCATGAATATGCAACTATCCATTTTTTTGAACAATCAATAGCTTGCTTCCTCCTCAGAATTTAGAAAGATTTTTGAAGAATCAAAAAGAGACCCTAGGATGTTAAACTCAATTTCTCCTTGTTCTCCAAATACTTTTTCCAGTAATGATTTTATGGTGCTTCCATTAGTCATTCCTTCAATATTTGTCATTGTTACACTGAAATATTTGAAAGGGCCAGAGAACCACTTTAGTTATGAGGATTTAGGAGAAAAGGAATTGCTTAAATCAATTCTAGTTACTCGTCTTCTTTTCTTTGGTTTTCCCTGACTCCTGCAACATACAGGGGTGCCTTGAGCAAGGAAAGGAGTTAAAATAGGGGGATCTAAGGAGTGTATAAGGGGTGGGAAGAAAACTCCCTTGTGTTCCTTTGCCTTGGAAAAAGGTGTTTAAGAGTTGCTTTTAAAAAAAAATCAACTCATAAGTTTCCTCATTCTTTCTGCTACGTGAGAAGAGGTGAAGGCTTGAAAATTGAAGTGTGGTTGTTTATTAGACAAGACTGGGTGTGCAGAGTGTCGCCCATGATTAGTGCTTTGCTCAAAGCACAGTGACCTGAGATTTATTACTAATTGCTACACCTTGTCAAAACATTCATGTTTCGTGGCTTAGCCTAGGAAATTAAAATAGGTGAAACGAAATATTACCGAATGATAACAGTAGCATCATGTGCTTGCTCCCACCGGGCTTTCGTTAACTAGTTATCTACTCACAGCCACTCATCAGTTAGGGACAGTGTTTCATTCCCGTGATGCAGATGAGGGACACCAAGAATCGTTTACCCACAGGAACACATCTGTCAGGCCCGGAAGCTGGCCTTGAACTGGGTCTGGCTTTAAAGAATGGGGGATCCCGCCTCTCGGGAGATGTTATCTGTCTACTCCTTGACTTTGGTCATCATACGCTACTGGCTGGTAATGTTTTTATATAAAAGATCTTAGTTTGAAATGATTAATGTGAATGGCAGTTGGGGCCTTCATAAATAAATAGAGAAATTCAGCCTATATTAAGCTGTCGGTGACGGGTCAGGATATACATACACAGAAACAGAAGTGAATGTACTTGACATTTTAAAAAATCTTTGTCTCATCAAAAATCAAGTATATTACCAACGTAGATGGAGTTCCATCCTGATCATGTAATATTTAAATGTGCACTATTACTATTTGAATGCCTATTTAAATAGAAGTTGGAACCAAATTTTATATAAAATTATGAATCTTAAATAGACTAAGGAAAGGAAACCAACATTCACCAAAAACCACTATTATACACCAGAGACCTTATGTACATTCTTTCATTCAATACTCAGCAGAGCTCTGTGAAGTGTCTTATCCATTTTCCAGAGGAGAGAAAATCTTAAAACATAATTTACTCAAGATTAAAGAAGTAGAAAGTGGCTACACAGTGTGAGAAGTAAGATTTGTCTGGCTCCAAATCCTGTTCTCTTATGCGTCCACCATATTTGAATTAGAGATTGTTATGGCTAATGCAGGATTGGGATTAATCTCTTTATATGGTTTCCTTAAACACTTCTAACTACTGAGTTTTAACTACTAATTGTAAAAGTTGTAACAACTTAGGAAGAAAGTTCTGGTAGAACTTTTAACATCCAAGTGTAGTGTTATCAGAAACAGTCTGACAACACTGTTGGTTGATGAGACCAACAGCGAAATGAAAGTTTTCGGTCCAGGAAATGAGAGCTGGACTCTCGTCCTATGGACAAGGGCCCCGTCCTTGGGTGGTAAACTGTCAAGTGACTTCAGGCAGAAAAGCGTCCACCAGAGGAGTCCTCTCATCCAAAACTTTCATTTCTTAAACAATAATAATTTAAAAACTGAAAGACTATTTTTTCCCACTCTTTCCACCGAGCGTTACCTATCAAGCTCAGGTTAATGAAACATCGTTAGTTGAGAAGGAAAGTGTTGTGCAGCTCAGACTAGGCAGCTGTGAAAGGAGCAACTGGACGGTCCGTTCCGTCGTGAGTGAAACCGTAGAGCTAAATCAGAGAGTGTGCCAAGGAATTCAAGGACAGTTCAGGTGAGCTCCCAGGAAGAGCCAGGGATCCCATTCTGGGGCCAAAACACAGGAAGGATGCAAAGAAAGGCAGGAGAGGAGGGAAAGAAAGAAGGAGTCAAGTATTGGCAAGAAAGGGGAATGGAAACTGACTGTTTAGTGGTTGCGGGGTTACAGATTGGAATGAGGGAGCGTTCTGCAGATGGGGAGTGGTAACGGTTGCACAACCACGTGTGTGAACTACTCACTTAAAAGTGGCTAAAATGGCAAATCTATGCACTGCCTATTTTGCCTCCAAGAAGAAAGGATTGAGATTGGAAAGAAGGATGTCTCACTGTACTTAAGTTGTTTCATCAAATCCACAATATGAAATTGTTCTTTTCATAGTAAAAATTCTTGATCGCTGCCATGTTCTGCTGTGAGCATTCTGTTTTCACGAAGCAGGTCGCTGAGTGCAGATGCAGATTCTTCCCCAGCGAACCATGTCTGTTAGAAGCCAGGGCAATTGATGTTGAGGTGCCATGCCACAGGAACGTCCACTGTGTCCTCAGTGGGGACACAGCGTCACACCTTTTTTTTTTTTTGAGAGAGAGAGGGTTGGCAGAGCCAGCTGAGGCCTTATTTTTTTGGCGGGGGAACAAACACTTGAATTGCCTTTTAGTCAGGGGTATGGGTAAGAGGCGGTGCCCCAGGCAGTAGGCACCCCCACCCCAAGGTGAGCCGAGGCCTGGACTGTGCCTGTCTGAGTGGACGTTTCCTAGGAGTCCAGCATCCTGCAACATTCACAGCTCTGGAAACACAGTAATGACCAGAACCGTCTCTGCTCTTGTGGGCTTTACACAGTCAGCGGGACAGGCAGCAAACCCACATGCAAATAATTGCAGTCAAAGTATTGGGTTGGCCAAAAAGTTCATTTGTTTTTTTTTCCATACGATGGCTCTAGTGCTTAGTTGTCTTTAACTTCATTCAAAACAATTTTGTGAGATTGTATTGTGACAGCTGTCATATCAGTGTGCATTAAAAAAACTTATCAAAATTGGTGAATTTTTGTGCAGCCATTTTAATATTGAAGATGGAAGAAGACACACAATATTTTTGGTGTATTGTGCTTTATTGCTTCAAGGCAAAAATGTAACTAAAATGCAAAAAAAAAATTTGTGCGGTGTATGGAGAAGGTGCTATGACTGATTGAATGTGTCAAAAGTGGTTTGCGAAGTTTCTTGGTATACTGACATTTTGGCTGAACAGTTCTTTGCTGTGGGGTGTCTTATGCATTGGAAGATGTTCAGCAGTGCCCCTGGCCTCTACTCACTGGAAGCCACTAGTGGGAGATAGCCGACGTACTCAAAATACCCAAATCCCTAAAGTTATTGGTGAAAATGAAAACTGTCTCTTATTTTGTGGGAAAAAAATAAACTGAGTTTTTGGCCAACCCAATAATCATCATATAATAAGGATCCTCTCAAAAAGTGGAGATGCTGGAAGAAAGGGCCTAACCACTGAGCCCGAGCGGGGACAGTTAGTAATAAAGAGTAAAAGAGAATGTGGAAGCTCGCATCCTTTAGATGTCTCCTGTCTTTGGTTTGCATTTCACTATCTATTACACCCGGATATTTTGGCACTTTCTGGGGAGTTATTAGGGAGGACAGATGGCAACCTGGTTTAATTACCCTCCACACTGCAGAGTGAAAAACTAAGGCTCAGAAGGGTCACAAAGCAGGTCGGTGACACAGAGAAGCCTCTGGAAGTTTTACTCCAGAATCCCTTTTGATCTGTCCCTTGCACACAAGTGAGTGGTTTTGTTAATCTCTCTCTCTCTCTCTCTCTCTCTCTCTCTCTCTGTTTCTCTCTGACACACATACAAAAAGAGGAAAAGAACTGAAAACAACATAAAACAAATTTCGCTGGAAATGTTGGTGGCGCTGCCATCCCACCAGTCTGAGAAACGTGCAAGGTGATTAGCAGACATACTTCATGTCCTGTGCATAATATTAATCTTACCGTTCTTTTTACTGAATCTTCGCACTTTGCTTTTCTGCCTTCAGTGTCTTAAAAGCCAGTTCTTCGCAGGCTGAATTATACATTCTGCCCCACTGTTAAAAATGAATGCTAGAGCCAAAATGTTCCCAGGATTCCAAGTCTAACATAATGGCAGTGGCCACAAAGGCAAGGCACTGAGCTGCCCTGGGGGCTTTATGTTGAATCCACCGGGATCCTCTTTCTGGGATTTCTCTTGACCTGAATCTTCAGTTTATTACGGGGGGCAAAACGGCATATGAAAAAGAGCAGGTATAAATGAATGCTTTAGAAAGTTCTTTTCAGTTGCTGCATAAAACGTTTTTTAAAAGTATAAGAAAGAGTTTTCTTAGATTGTACCTCTGTATCTAAAGCTCTCCTTCAATGAAAGAGCCTCAGATGTGGGCAGCCTATTGCATCCCAGATAGCTTTGCTCGCTATAAATCTCTCCATTAATCATCTCACTGTACCTATTCTAAAGATAATATTTTAGAGAAATATTTTATATCTACTATTATGTTTTAGAATTTTTTAAAATAGTGTGGCCCTAATATTATATATTGTTTCTTGATTTAGTAGAAGAATATATAGCCTTTTTTCGTATGCAGGCAGTCCCTAATTTAAAAAATGTTTGTTCAAAATTCCCCTTGTCACTTGGTTTGGGACTCATAATTTTCCCATACAGACAGTGGCAGACAGTGGCGGTTAGGTGTCTGGACTGTCTACAGTAGTGTAACTCATGGCATTGCTCAGAGATAATACCGTGCTGACAGCATGGAACTGGCCAAATGCCATGTTCACAGGTGTCTCTGTGTCTCTGAGATTCAAGATGCCAGAAGCATGTGCGTACCTCAAGCCCCAGGCAGCTGTGTGACAGGAAAGACCTTCCCCCTCGCCACCTGCACACGGTCTAGGGGCCATTATAATGTGGTGAACTCCATGACTGGAATGTTCCTTGGGGAAGGTTTATGGAGTATGAATGGGAGTGTGAAGTCGAAAACATCAGGGGATGAGTAAGGAGGTAAAAGCTGGGACCTGCTTGTGGGTGGCCACCAGCCGCATTCATACCGCCCTCTTCCTCTTTTCCCTTGGAGGCTATGGCTCCATCTGCCCCCTTCTTTCTTCCCGCCTGGCACGTGGCCTTTACAGTCTAGGGCTTTGTTTGGTCTTGACCTCTGACCACTGTGGCCCAAACATGGCCTCCCTAGCTCCTCTCTTCCTGAACAGCCACACAACTCTCCTGAATGTGTTTTTGTTTAAAACACCTCCATAGCATCAGGAGAAAGCACAAGAAGTAGGAAGTCTGCTCTCGTACACCTTTGTGTCCTTCCTCATTTATGTCCTGCAAGTGAAAACATTGCCCTTGGTTAACGCACGGGTGTTTGGAGGGTCCGGGGACTAGATCCCCATCTCACGAGGAAAGTGGTCCTCAGAATCCTCTCAGGAGAGTGGAGCCGTGACTGTGGGAGAGAACAGGGTCGTGATCAAGGCCTCATTGAAATACTCACAGTCTAGCTGTGTCCACACATGGCATGGACTCACGGGAGGAGCGAGATGCTATTCAAATCAAGGATTCCTATACGGGTATTTTGTCCAAGTGATGTCAGTGTGGGCCCTGGTCAGTAATCTTCAGTGGGGCCAGTGTATTGCCTGCCATGCACAAAGTCAGGGACTAATATTGTAGATGATCATTTTTATGTGTTAGAAAGTCTATCTGAAGTGTTTATTGTGTTCAGATATCACAGGATGGAAAATATTAGACAGAAATGAGTCACCAACACAATAATATGGCATTTAAAACGGGAATTACAGCTTTGACTGGATACCTTCTAGGAATGGCAGAAGGCAAAACAACAATCCTGACCAAATGCTCTTTCAGGTCTGCTGCATGTGGAGGGCATTCCAGCCAACCCGAGGTTGCTCTTCTCGAGAGTGAAACTGATTGTCATATTTAATACTTTTGTGCCCTTTTTGTATAAGTAAAAATCCCTTTTGAAAACAAGTCAAATATGGCACAAGACACTACCATCCCTCAGAACAATATCCCCCCAAATGATAAATATGAGCATTTTTCAAAGTGTCTTTTTATATGCCAGTAATTATCTTTGAATTTTTTATACAATCGAAGTTTATGAATAGTCTTGAAATTGACCAAAGTTCTTGAAATTGTTCGTTCATTAACACACATCAGTAGAATTGCTCTGATAACTACGTGTATCAAGAGACCAAAGACATTTGCATTTGACTTTAGTAACCGGTACTATAACTAAGTACAGATTTATTTTGCAGCTCAAAATGTACAAACATCCCTCTGCCCTTGTACAATTGGCTGCAATCAAAATACTTCACCGGTTTTGCCTGTTGGACAAAATCGGGAAATTTCAGACAGCCATGGTGGCCATGGCGAAGCTGTTGGGGTGGGGGGTACTAGGGAAAGGGTAGAGGGAACAGGAAACAAGGAGACGGAAGGAGGGAGGAACAGCAGCAGAGTTCAGTGAAGAGGCGCAGGGCCACAGAATAAGGAAACTGAAGCAATGAAAAGATACTGGGACGGTGAGCCACGGGCACACTTCCTTAGCCGGGCCGTATTTTTAGGCATTCCATTGTCTTCTATTTTTAAATCAGTAATCCATTTTGTTTATAAAGACAGTGAAACATCCTTTCTTTAATTGCTTCCTGAGGGAACAGGGCCTTGTAACCACGGAAAAAGGTTTCTAAGAAATCAACCAAGTCTAGAAGTTTCCTTCGAGTGGCCTTTTTTGTTTATCTGCCCTGTTCCCACCCTCCGTGAGCGATTCTGCCCCCTGCCCAGAATACTTCTCCTTTTATCTGTACATAATGGGTGGAGGAATGGGGAGGGAATGTTCATATGGATGTTGTCGGAAGAGCTCTTTTCCTGCCTCCGTAGCTACACCTCTCTTGTGAGCCCACTAGTTTTCTGTTCATGCCAACATTGTGGCATTGCAGCCTCAGTAATTCCTTATTTATTCAGCCGTTTGTGCAACCAACAGTCACTAAGTGCCTCCCACGTGCCCAGCCCTACCCTGGACACTAGAGACATAAAGGTCAACGGGACAGTGTCCTGTGCTTACAGAACGCAGTCTGGCTGTGAACCTAGTGACTGCTGCAGCCCTGCATGGAATTGCGTAGTTGAGCTCCCATGCTAGTGATTCCTTCAGATTTCAGCAAGGCCATGCAAACACGTATAAGGTGTATCTTACTTACTTCTTCAAACTCAACATTACACAGATACCGTTGGATAGCTTTTCCCAGGAGGATTTAACTAAAACATCCACGATCCCCCTTTTCTAACCATTTTGTGGTTCCCATCCATAGGGACAGTTGGTCTTTTCACCGAAATGTTTTCTCCTATCAGTGAGGCCAAGCAGTGAGAGTTCTTACTGAACTTGATCCTGAGCTAACATTTTAAAAGGTTACCCATTCGATGTCCCTGCATCTTGGCAATAAGCAAGTTTACCTAAGAAGTGTGAGCATTTCTACATGACACCTAGAAGCTTCCAATCTCCAAAGTTATTCATGCATTCAGTTCTGGAGATCAACCACAAGGCCGAACACTCAGGCAGTACGAATGTCAGTGTCTCTGAAGCACCGGGGAAAGTCTGTATTGACATGTCTCCTTTCGCACCCTGTTACCCGCGGACCAGTTAGTTCACCTGTTGAGTGTCTGCTGCTGAGGTTCTCCGTCCAGCTCAGTGTTTCAGCCTCTGCACACAACTGTGCTTCCAACCAAGAACATTTCCCATGCTGGTCAGCTTTTTTCCCCAAGTGCCCACCAAGGGCAAAGGCACATGGATGACTCAACCTAAATTCACCATCAGCTTGGAAGAGACAGGTGACAGGCCTGTTTCATTCCTGGTGAACCAGTCAAGGGGAGAATAGCATTTTCTTCTTGGGTCCACAGTACCTCTTGGTCAAGTACCCTACCCCTTTGGGTGAAAGCCAAATGCCTGACAGTGGCAGGATGAACTTCCCATCACCGTGCTTTCCTGATCCTGCCTGCAGGGGTGACACATGTCACCTGCAGTCTTGGGCACGGCCTGGCCCTGGAAGCTAGTGACCTGGGCTGAGGGGATATCCCCACCAAAAAAGTAAGGCTCAAAAAAGCCACAGACAAGCAGCGCATAGCTGCATTCAACCCAAAACACAGAGTTGTTTTCTGTAATATGAATTCATTGCTGAATTTCCAGTTTGGTCATTTTTTTTTTTTTAATGAAAAGCTCAAGGTGTGGAGGGTCCAGGTTTCTGCAGGTAGCAATGGGCTGGAGCCGAGGCACTGCTACTCCACGCTTCCTGCACACAGGCCCTTCCCCCTGCCACGCTCTGTGCCTGACCCACTCACTTACATGTCTTTCCTGCCTGGCCCCAGGGGCCTAATATCTACGCCCCACCTAGCCCCGTCTTCCTCTAACAAGCTTGACTGCCGTTGCACTGGGAGTCGATGGCAGGCACTTCGCTGAGGGCACAGGGGTCATCGAGTGGCTGCTCACAACACGTTTGATGGGGAACAACCCATTCAATGCTCTCTGGGGCCATTCATGCTTTGTCTTCAGTAAATGAATATGAGACTAAGTGCGCATGGGGCCACAGGGGAGGAATGTAAGCTTGTGAATTAAGCAGAATCATCAGGTCCTTAACTCCAGCCACCTGGAGGAGACGCTGATTGATGAGTGGACGTTATTACAGCCCACTGATACTTTTGCGTCACAGACACATGGGTCACAGCCAGGGGTCCATTAAAGACATGTGCAGGCACTATGATTGCCATCAAAAGAGCCTTTGTTTCAAAAACAGAACCGCTGATTTTGTGGGCACCCGCTCTCCTCGTTTCCCCGTGTTCTCCTTTGTGTGGAAAAGGGATTGGAGATAACGCTTTCAGGTCAAGGCTTTGATTTACACGTTAGATTGGCTCATCCTGCTCAGGACTTCACCTCCCTCCTTTGTCACGATTCTGTTTTACCAAGTAATGGCTATTCGAGGGGCTCGTCCACCAGGGAGAGAGATGGGCAGACAGTACAAGCAGCGGGCCAGCGTTTGGGTAGGGACCTCTGTGCAGGAAGCAGGCATGTTTGCAGCACCCAGCAGGAGGATGCCTGGGGTATGATGTGCTGGGCCACCCAGGCGAGGATGCCCCGTGGAGGGGCCTAGCACCCCTATGAGTCGCCCAGCTTGCTCTTCCATACAGTTAGTCCCACCCTGTGCTCCTTGGCTCTAAGCCCCACTCCACTGCCTACCATTTTCTAGATCCCCAAGCTCCCAGGGGAGGTCTGAGCACCCTGAGAGGCATGAACTTTGGAATCACTGATTCCCCCGAGCCCATCACAGACTCGTCACTGTGCCCTGGAGGGGACTCCCATGCCAGCTCGAAGAGTGAGCTAACCTTTCTAAGCTCAGGCAGGCTTGGGTGGGCACTTGCAGACCGTGGAAACTGAGTAAAGCTGTTTGTACTCTCATTTCCCAGTCTGGGAATTATGGCTGCAACATTGGCCTAGCTCTTGAGGCTCTGGTAACAACTTCTCAGCGCCTCCTGGAAAATCAGTCTATTGCCGTTAAAAGTGACATTAATGATGCTTCAGAGAGGGGACTCTTAGGACACTCTGGGTGGTGGTTATTGCTCTGACTATACCTAGTCTGGCAGACCCCAAATGAGTTTTCAATCGCCCCTCCCTAGAAAACATGGGCTGCAGCACCTACCTGTGGAGGAAAGGACTTTGAATATTGGCCTCAGCTTCCATGAGTACAGGGGCCAAGGGTGTAGAGGGAGGGATGCCAGGGGCAGGGGAATAACAAGGTCACTCTGGTGAACTGTGCTTTAATTAACCTTTTTTTAATGGACCATTTCAGAATCAGAGCCTGTCAATGTCAGACGTGTAGCCCAAGTTCCTGAGCCATTTATAACCCCATTCTTTAGGAATCAATTATCTTTTGTATCTATATAGAAACATTCAGGCACCTTCTGAAATTTTTGCTCCCCCCGACCATCAAAACTGCAGTGGAAACTGAAGAGGTTTTTCCATGTGAAGAATATATCTTTTATGCCCCTAGTGACCTAGTGTTGGAAGAAGGTCTCTCAGGAGAAGCATCAGGAAACACACAAAACGCACCTGCCCCTCTTACTTCCCATTATGTTTCTGTGGCGTGATTTAAAAATATGCCCTGACTAAATGAAAGCCATGTTAAAAACCAGGCAGATAATCACTCTTCCCCTCAGAATGGCTTCTCCACACCCTCCCCTCGACACGCACACCTGGCTCTTCTTCCCAGAGCTGTGCGTCCAGCTGGGGACTGTCCCGCTCCTCCCGTGGGCCCCAGTGCCTGCAGGGTCCTGTGTCTGCTAGCATCAGAGGCAGCCACCAAATGTGCAGTAGGCAGATCAGAGGCACGCAGCTGGGAACGGTTCCTCATCTGGACTCCTGTTCTGTCTGTATTTCCAGAATACACTTCACCCCAGAGTACACCCCATTCAGACTGCACCAGCAGGCTGCATTTCTCCAAGAAAGATCAATGATCAATTATATTTTCAAGAAAAGTGCTACCACGAGATATAATTAAATACTCAAGCTTTTCTTACCTTCTAAAATCAAACTTTCTTGAACTTCTTGAAGCTCACAGCTGCTAAGAGAATGACTGATTTTTTTTATATACCACACACATAGCCCACAAGATAGCGAAAGACATAGACCAGGGTATGGTTAGCGTTTTCTGGCCAAGAGGAGAAGCGATAGTAATAGCTGAGAGTTCAGTAGTACCAACGGTGACTTTTATTTATATCTTTACCCACACAAAAGATCGTGTGTAGGCTGGGGCCAAGGGGGGAAGCAGTCTGGGTGAGTCCCATTAATGCTTTTAGCTAACCTCAAAGCTGATTTACAGTTCAGTTAAACTGGGATGACCATACATGTCTATTAGTGTATAGATACACTAATATATACATACAAGGCACTATTATACATACACACACTATTAGTGTATAAATACACTAATATCTATAACATAAATTTGCTCGTTGCTGGGCTCTCTATAGAATACTTGTTCTTCCCAGATGGTTGGAAACTTCATTCTCTGTGGAATTTTAGTTTCCGTTAGTAAGCAAGAATGTGAATATATTCTATATTATGATACACACATTTGAGAGACTACAGACTTGTTTCCCTGTACATTTTAGAGAGACTCTTGCTAAAGTAAAAGGAAAGAAGGAAGAAAAACGACATGATTTGCAATCTTGGGTGCATTCTTATTTGGAAACCTTACAGGCATTGTTGAACCTGAGGAACGAAATAGAGCAATTCCTATCTAATAATCAAATATCTAAGTCTAATGATGATGTTATAATGTAACCATCTAAGAACTGGAATATTAGCTATTTGTAATGTCTATTCAAAAATATACTGTGATACATATATACAGTATCACTCATATCACTATTTTTATTTGTCTTTCACTATATAAGACAAGGAATTATGTTTTTCTCTGTTAATTTTAACCCCTAGAACTTTTTAAAAACAAAGAATTTAGTATAAATATTTATACTAATTTCATTTAGTATAAATATTTAGTACAAATAAGTTCTACTTTGATCAATTCCTTGCACGTCTCTGTGTTCCAGTAAAATAAAGGATACTCATTTATTTCATGAAAGGAACTACTGGAGTGTGTACACCAAAGCTGTTTTATATAAACTGCAGGAGCGCCCACGGAAAGGGAAAATATCCAGATGTATGAATTCTAACTTGATGGGACACAAAATTATACTTGTAGAAATGAGGCTTTTCTTAGCAATTGGGTCCCAGTGTGCAGAAATATTAGCTGACCTTGTCCATAAGGAATTTTTACTGGTGATTTCCTATATAAAGACTCTTGACTGTTTAATAAGCAAACATTTTGTTTATTTATTGTACAAAGTTTGGTCAGATCATTGCACAAAGAATAAATATTTTGGTTACAATGTGTTGAAAGCTTAGCTTTTAGGCTGGACATTGACGGACTGGGTCACACGGGGCCAGCTCCCTGTCCTCTGCAAAGGTGCGGAGCTGGGAATGAACTTGGGGGTCGAACTCCAGGGGCCATGGTTTGCACTTGATACTTTAGCTTTAGCTGTGGTTCTGGATTATTAAGAATATTTTAATAGTTTTATTAGAATGTTTTCCTTTTTCCCTTTACTATGGGACATGTAAATATTCCCTGAATTTGAAACTTGTTGTTATCTCTTGGGAACAAAATGACTTGTGATGGGAACACATCTTTGAATTATAAATGCAACTTAATAAATAAATAATACCATGCATTGTACATTTTTAAATATTTACATTTAAAATTTACAAATAACTTCTCCCATACAAATGAATTCCGTCATTAGACTTCCTTAGTCACCTTAGCAAATATTCATTGAAAGGTAAGGTGACATACGACAAAGAAAAATGAAGCAAAAATGAAAAAAGGAAATTAGAATCTACAAATATTGTATGTCCACAGACACACTGCCAAAGTTTTACAGAAAACAGTGTGCATTGGAATCATCCTTCTTTCCAGTGGCCACATAGCCGAAGTGCTTATTAAGTCTACCTTTGCTCAGCATGAAGGGTGGGGATTGTGCAAAATTGTAATTGCATCAGAAGTAGGAAAAGTTGAAGAACGTGCCTATTTTTCAAATGTCTGTGTTCAAAGGGTAGAACTGAAACTCATGACTTTTCCCTCGCAGAATGTCTAAATCCCCCGTGTCTGTTCCTTTAACAGATAATTCTGAAGTGATCAG
Organism: Tonatia bakeri; assembly: GCA_004024845.1. Taxonomy (NCBI): domain Eukaryota; kingdom Metazoa; phylum Chordata; class Mammalia; order Chiroptera; family Phyllostomidae; genus Tonatia; species Tonatia bakeri. The sequence goes on from PVIA01000379.1 coordinate 410,512, forward strand.
CAGAAGCGGAGTGGAATGCCAAGAATCCGCGTTGAGAATAACAAAACATTGCTACTGTACATACTATCCTGTTTCCTCCTCAATAGAATTGCCACAAACTGCATGCTAAATACAGATCTAGTTCTTCTGGACAGACCACAGCTCTAAGAAGCTAGTGCTGCTATATCATATATGAGTATTAAATATGGTATGCTTAGTATATTCCAACCTAAGATAGTTAACTACCTGAGACCAGCTGTGACGTTTAAAGACATAAAGGATAAAGTTTACTTTTAAAGGGTTTCTCAACATAGTTTCTGTCCTAGGAATATTGTCTTATCTCCATAACTATAGCTCATGCAGAAAGCCCAATCAATTCCGACTCCGAATATTTCAAAGTTAGCAATAAACAAATAGCATTAGTTTATCAACACCTATTCCAAGGGCAGGTCCAAGTCCAGCTCCAATCACTGTCATTTCATTTTCCCACTGGATCAAAGGGTATGTTTCACTTCTTGACATGAATGCTGCAGCAAAGACGAGAAGTGAAGTAAAACACTGACACCTGCCCCACAGGTCTAAAATCTGAGTGGAGATTCAAGCACAAGGACTGGGGGGACGCATCCAAGCGTGGTGTTTGGTTTGCCTGGAGATGCCGTCTCGAATCATGGGATTCTAAAATAACACTAACTAGATGGAAAAGAAACTTTGCACGGTATGAGCTTCATACCCCACCAAACAAAGTCTTGAAGGTATTATTTTACAAGTATATTTTTAAAGTTGTTTTATAAGAGAGACTTTGTAGAAGTGCCTAGATTTTGCCAGACTTCATCCAGCTTGACCAGAATGAGCGGCCCATGCCAACAGTCTAATCTGAGGGATTAGTCTTTCACACTCACCCTCCGTTTGCCTGTCACCGAATAACCCTTCTAAACTAGAGCCCTAGTCAAACAAGGAAGCTGTAGGCGAGGAGATCTGTATAATATTCTAATTTAAGTAAGTTTGAGTTTAGTCACTGAAAATTTGACTGTGACTTTAATCTAAATTACTATGTAAACAAAAAAGTAGATAGTCTCACTTTATAAAAAATCCATTACTGTTTTGCATTTCAAAAAAGTTGGATTAAACGGTTGTAACTGACTACAGCATGGAAAAAATAGTTCTTTTAATTCTTTCACCTTAAAGCATATTTTATGTCTCAAAAGTATAAAAAACTTTAATACAAGTACATACATATTATATATACACATACATATATATACTATATATGGATGAAACATATTTTAATGTTGTTTACTTTTTTAAATACTTGGTTGATCTTCAAGGTAATGGCGATACAATTAAATTTTGTTCAGAAAGTTTGTTTTAAAGTTTATTTTAAGCACTATCGTACCAAATATTTCATATTTCACATTTTATATGTTGCACATGGCCTATACTGTACCTACATAGTTTTTAAATTATTGTTAAAAAAACAAAACAGCTGTTATAAGTGAATATTACGTGTAATTGTTTAAACCATCCATTTTCTTTGTGAACATATTAGTGATTGAAGTATTTTGACTTTTGAGATTGAATGTAAAATATTTTAAATTTTGGCATCACCGCCTGTTCTGAAAACTATATGCACCAACCATATCATTTTTTTAGAAGAAAGAAATTCACCATTTTAATTATGTTAGTCAAAGTCTAATGACTATCTTATATCTTATATCATAGATTTGATAACCCCATCAAAAGAAATCACATTCTAAGTGTAATCTTACGTAGCGCTTGTATCGTTACATTTGTCTTAATTTGTGGGGAAGTATTGTATCTAACATGTATCTTTTTGGTAGTTTCATCTTTATGTATTATTGATGTTTGTAATTTTCTCAATTATAACAATGTAGTTATGCTACAACTTGCCTAAAACATTCAGACTTATGTTCTTTTTTCTTTTTTTCTTTGTTAATTCACTTAAACTCATTGAATGCATAGTATACATTACTAAAGGGTAAATTATGTGAATCACTGAAATATTTTTGTAGACTAACTGTTGTAACATTGTCTTTATTTTTTCTTTTGTTTCATGATTTTGATGTTAAAAATTATTAGCACACAACTATTTTCAGCCCTTTAATAATGGAGCATCAAACACATCAGCTGTATCCCCAAGCAGATATAGAGGACTGTATTTTTACTACGATATCCATTTTCCAGAATTGTGATTATAATATGCAAAGAGTCATAAATATGCCATTTACGATAAGGAGGAGGCAAGGCAAATGCATAGATGTACAAATATATGTACAACAGATTTTGCTTTTTATTTATTTATAATGTAATTTTATAGAATAATTCTGGGATTTGAGAGGATCTAAAACTATTTTTCTGTATAAATATTATTTGCCAAAAGTTTGTTTATATTCAGAAGTCTGACTATGATGAATAAATCTTAAATGCTTTGTTTAATTACAAAAACAAAATCACCAATATCCAAGACATGAAGATAGCAATTCAACAAACACTGCAGTTAAGAGATGAACTCGTCACTTATATGGGAACTACATTTCACTCTTGGTTTTTCCGGTATAATAGCACTTCACCGAAATATTCTTTCAGCCATACCACTGGTAACATTTCTACTAAATCTTTCTGTAACACTTAAAGAATTCCCTCATTCATTACCTTACAGTGTAAACAGGAGTCTAATTTGTATCAATTATATGTTTTGGTTGTAATATTCAGTTCACTCACCCAATGTACAACCAATGAAATAAAAGAAGCATTTAAAAGGATTTCCAATGTTCCTCCTTTTTGTGTTGGGACAAACTGATCACCAGCCAAACAAAATGGTTTTTACGTTCCCAGAGACAACATTTGGTAACTTCAAAGGGGAGCAAGCTCTGGTGTTCAAGTGGGAGATCGGCAGTTTCTGCTTTCGGTAGTGGCTTTTTAAAAGTGAGGAAAACGACGCAAAAGGATCATTTTAGAAGTATTCTTAGTATTCTCTGAAATTAAAAGTAGACATGAACCCCACCACTCAGCCCCCTTCAGGATCCTGCCTGAACAAGAAGAGACGTGAACGTCAGTAACCGAGTGGGGAACGAGACACAAGCTTCATTAACAGACAAGAAAGTGCCCAGTAATCCATGAGGCAGGCTTCCCATAAGAGCCTGATTGGACAATACGGCTTGGACCCGAGGCTGCAGAAGGAGCCAGAGCGGGGAGTCCTGTTCTGTGTGCACACCCAGGCCAGCTGAACCAAGAGACAGTCAGAGCCGAGCGTGGTACCTGAGGGCAGGGGTTCAGCAGAGAGAGTGAGCCTTCTCAGACTTCCTTCCTCAGCCCTTTGAGGCCAATGGCATTTCTCAAGGAAGGTGGTAGTAGCTCTTGGGTAAGACCGCTCCTGGTCCCGCAGGATTGGCAGGAGCTGCCTCCTATGTTGGGGAGAGGGGAAGGTTTTCTCCATGTGGTAGGTTCAAAGCTTCGGGACTTCTGGGTGGTTATGGTGTCCCGAATGAGGGTAGAGAGCACAAATATTCAACAGATCAGGCCTATCCAAACACAGAAATAAAGGCACTCTTACTTTTAAACGATGTCATCAGGGATTTCCAAGGGTAAAAATACTTTTGCACATCTGTGGATATTTAAAGTACTGGCTATATGTTTGCACAAGCATTTTTTGTACTGTAATGCAGAATACAAGTGATCCTATCAGTTGCTCCTCACAAAAAAACATCCTCTGTTAACAGTTAAGTGCAAGCTGCCAACTTTAAAGAATAAGTAGTTAAAAATCTAAGACAAGCTGTACTTAAAATTTTTCACACCTAGTTTCATGCAGTGTAGTTTTCATCAGTAGACAGTTTCTATGGAACAACACCACAATCAGAAGTGAAACTTAGGGGGACTTCCGGTCAAGATGGCAGCTGGGTAAATTCAGTACTTGCATCCTCCCAAACCACATCAAAGTTACAACTCAACTACAGAGCAACCACCGTTCAGAACCATCAGAAACCTAGCTGACTGCCAGTCCTACAACTAGGGATTCAGAGAAGCCACATCAAGACTGGTAGAGAGGCAGAGAAACAGAACAGGATGGCCCCACACCCACCTGTGGCAGATAAAAATCAGGAGGGATATCTCAGCTGTGGAGGTCCCCCCTGAGGAGTGAAGGGTCCCAGCCCCACACCAGACCCCCCAGCCCAGGGTTCCAGTGCCAGGAAGAGAAGTTCCCATAACTTCTGGCTGCAAAAACCAGTGGGGATTGAGTTGGTGAAGGAGGCTACTGGATCCTCCGAATATTGACAGTCTCTCATCAATAAACATATCCTCAGGTGAGGATTTAAAGAAAAAAAAATAGCCCAACATCTTAGGAAAATCTGGCTCATGAGCTCTAAATATGTCTCAGCAAATTGATTAGATACATACAAAAACAACAAGTATACTACAGAATAAATATGTATTCAATACTCATGTACATATTTATATGGAGAGCAAACTAAACACATTATCATCCATAAACAGAAAGTTGAGGATGTTTCAGTGCTGCAGGAAGGAGACATCAGTGTTTGCATTTCACCATCATCCAGAGGTTAAGAGCCGAGTGCCTGGTCTGACTCTCAGCTCTGCTTTTCACAGCTACTAAACTTCCATTTTTGTTCATCAGTAAATTAGCTCTCAAAATAGTGCCTGCCTCACCAGGACATTATGAGAATTAAAAGAACATCTACTGACCACGGACAAGAGCCTGGCATGGTTGTACATTATTATATTGTTCTTAAAATGATATTGAAGTTAGCTCTTGTCTTTCCCCTACCAGTATTTATTTCCCCATTCTGTCCAAACACCTCTTGCCACCTAAGAAGCACCTCTTCTATTTCCTCAGTGACAATTAATATTAAAAGTTGACAGGCAAATGTCAGGGACTTTAGTATAACAAATAATGAGCTGCATTGTATCTGTGGAGGCCTGCAATCACTTCAACTCAATGAATGCTCAGGGAGCCCTCACTAAGCGCTGCTACGCTGTTCGAGGCATGTGAAGGTAGGCAATGTCCAATCCCTACCTTTGAGAAGCTTTCCGTGTGGCAGAGGAGAAAAAATAAGCCTGTGAGAATGGAGGGAGGATGAAGAGTTCTGTATGACTTTCCGAGGGCAGCCGTACCGCAGCACCACAAAGAAGGTGGCTTCCAACCGCAGAAAATCACTCTCCCACAGCTCCAGAGGCTACAGGTGTGAAATCAGGGTGCCGACAGGGCCACACTCCCTCTGGAACTCCGGAGAGGATCCTCCTATGCCCCTCCTGGCTTCCTCGGTGGCCGTCCATCCGTGGCGTCCATTGGTTCCCAGTTGTATCACTCTTCACCAAGGGTGTCAAACTCATCTTCACCAGGGGCCTCATCAGCCTCACGGTTGCCTTCCGAGGGCCAAATATAATTTCAGCTCCATAAGAATTAAGGAGTAGTTGCATTTACACAGTCCTAAAATTACTGTGTCCCTTCAAAGGCAACTGTGAGACGGATGTGGCCCCCGGTGAAAATGAGTTTGACGCCCCTGCTCTACACTTTGCTTCTGTCATCACCTGGCCTTCTCCCTCTGTGTCTGCCTCCACACTCTCTTCTTGTGAGCTCACCGGCCATGTGGGGCTAGGGCTGCCTTAATGACCTCATCTTTAGTTGGTTATATTTGCCAAGACCCCTTTTCCAAATAAGGTTCACAAAGGAACACAATTCGACCCACAACCAGTAATCACAGCCTAAATGAAGATCAGTTTTTATAGGTCTCAGATTTTTAATGAGAGGGTTTCTACTGCCTTTTCATAACTTGGTCGCCTTTCATTTGTTTTGTTTTGTTTTGTTTTGTTTTGTTTTTGTTTGTGAAATAAAGAAGTTGTAGTACAAGAGCTCTGACTTCTAGATGCAACAACCTCTGATTTAATTAGCAAACCAGCACATCCTTGATTGGTCTCTATTTTCTACTTACCATTTATACTATTTATTCCCTGTACATTTTCCCCCAGTCCTCCCTCCCCTTCCTTTTCTCTTGCTGCTTTGAAGATTCTCTCCTTATCTTCAGTCTTGGGTAATGTAATTATGATGTGCCTTGCAATATGCTCCCTTGGGTCCAACTTCTTTGAGGCTCTCTGAGCTTCCTGGACTTCCTGGAAGTCTATTTTCTTGGCCAGATTGGGAACGTTTTCCTTCATTATTTGTTCAAATAAGTTTTCAATTTCTTGCTCTTCCTCTTCTCCTTCTGGTACCTCTTTGGTTCAGATGTTGGAACATTTAAAGTTGTCCTGGGGGTTCCTAAGCCTTTCCTCATTTTTTTTTTTTGAATTCTTGTTTCTTCATTCTGTTCTGGTTGACTATTTCTTTCTTCCTTCTGCTCTAAACCATTGATTGGATCCCAGTTTCCTTCCCATCGCTGTTGGTTCCCTGTACATTTTTTTTTCTTTCACTTTTCATAGCCTTCACTTTTTCCTCTATTTTCCAACCATACTCAACCATTTCTATGAGCATCCTGATTACCAGTGTTTTGAACTGTGCATCTGATAGACTGGCTAGCTCTTTCTCACTTAGTTGTATTTTTCTGGAGCTTTGATCTGTTCTTCCATTTAGGCCATATTTTTTTGTCTAAGCGTACCTGTTATGTAATAAGGGGCAGAGCCTTAGGTGTTCACCAGGGCAGGGAAACCCACATGTTGTGACGGTGCTGTATGTGGGGGAGGGTCTGAGAGGGAACAGTGCCAATTGCTGTGCTCTCTGCCGGCTTTCAGTCACTTCCCCCATTACCTACAAGCAAAATGGGCCCTTCTGGTGCTGATTCCTGGGTGGGTGGTTTGTGTACATTCTAGGACTCTGCGGGTCTCTCCAACAAACTCCTGTGAGGCTGAGAGTTTCTCCCACTGCTTCAACCCCCACAGATTTTTTCAGTCAGAGGCTTTGAGGCTTTACTTCCCCGAACTGGAACCCTGGGTTGTGGGTCTGTCTCACTCCCCAGTTGTTCCTTCCAGTTTATCCACACACAGATGTGGGACCACCTGCTCCTCCAGCTGCTGCTTTACCGTGAGTCCTCTCTGCCTGGCTGCCCACCTCCACCCCTTCTACCGGTCTGGATAAATGTTTCTTCTTTAACTCCTTGGTTGTCAGACTTCCATACAATTCAATTTTCTGTCAGTTCTGGTTGTTTTTTGTTTTTAAATTTGTTGTTGTCCTTCTTTTTGTCAGGTTGTGGGAGGAAGTGAAGGGTATCTACCTTTGCCTCCATCTCAACTGGAGGTACTTTACTTGGTAATTTTGATTTCTACATATATTTCATTGTTTGTAAGTTTTCATTGACTGGGTTAATTTTACTTAGACCATACTACAGAGACAGGCTTTTTCTTTCCTTCTAAATGCATGAGAAATTTTGATAATCATTCACAAGAAGTCTTAGCCAAGCTTGGCTAGGAAGGTTAAATGTTGGAAGTGCAAAAAACAGTGATTTCTAACATTTTGTGCCCTTTTACTGTGATAACCTCTTAGCATGAATCATCCCATTTAATCTTTACAATAACACTCTATGGTGTTAGTAGCATCCCCATATAACACTTACTAGCATCCCCATCTATAGATGAGAAAAGTGAGGACTGCAAAGATTGGATAGATAACTTAACCAAAGTCACAAAGTTAGCAGTACAATGGGCATTGAAACCCAGGCAGTGTGACCCTAGGTCCACAGTGCTTTCCCACCTCACTGCCCCAAATGACCTGCTGCCAGAACAGGAGGAGAACACCAGAAGACTCTTTAGAAATGCAGAAGCCTAGGCCCCACCACAGACCTACTTAAACAGTATCTGACTGTTTAAGAACCAGACCCTTAGGTGATTCACATACACATAGAGTCTAAGAAGAGGCACTCTGCAAGCAGGCCCAGCCCCCCCTGCAGACTCTGTGGTTCTAGAAAGCAGTGAAGGAAGGAGGCCAACGCTTGACCATTTTGTCATCCCTCTTCAAAAACTAAACTCAAAAACATTGTGATGGATGGGATACAAACTGTGGTCTCTGTGATTTTACTCTTGTCCTTTTAGATCCATTCTTCATAAGATAGAAATCACATCACAACACTATCCCCATCAAAGTTGGGTCCACTTCAGGCTTTGTGGGGTCTAAAGGTTATAAAATTTGGAGGACAGGTCTTCATGAAAAGGAATCCAACAAATAAATATAGAATTAAATATGAAAATAAATATACAGAAAAACAGCATGCAATTTTTATGATTTAACCATTTGACACACTTCTATGTTTTATTTAAATTTTGACTATATCCTTTTGATTACATCCTCATATGATAAAATTTTCATAATATAATTTTCTATATAGGGAACAGAAAGGTAATTCAATCTTCTAGCATAGCTGGTTACAAACCTTTTTAGTATCAATGTTTTTGTTTCAATAATTTAACATGCAGCTTCATACACATACATACATGCATGCACACATACATTGCTTATTGTACTCTTACAGGTTTGTGCTCTCTAAACAAAGGAATTTTAATAAGTTATATTTTACATTATTCCAATCTAAAAAGAAGAAATATATTTGAGCATTTACAATCATCCTGACAGATAAGCATCAATAAAGACCAGATCCTCTGCTTAGAATGTCATGCATCTGGAGTCTAGAATTGTCAACAGACCAGCTTCTAGCACACATAATTCAAATCTTCCTTTCTCTTCTACCGCCTGCTCGTTTCTAGGGCCAGGTGTTGTGGGATGCACTCTGCACAGCAAACCTCCTGCCCTGCACTTTCACATCACTGTACCACGTGAGCTGGTGTCTGTCCCAAGGTGACTTACAAGGGTGGAACCATACACAGAAATGACCAAGGAAATGGTCATAGAATTACCTTTCACAAAACCCAAGCTGAACGTATTCCCACTCCACTGTTTCAGAACCAGATGCCAAAAGTAACCACACCTTTCAAGGTGACGTCACCTCTCAAGAGGGAGCGTGACAGCAGGGAAGTCAGGGTGGAAAGGGACAGCGGTCTTCAACAATGGCAGCATTTACAAATCCACGGTCGTGAACACACTGCTGGGGCTCTGCCCACATCCTTGAAGAGACTCATGGAAGCGAGAGGTCCTCAAATATAAACTTTATTTGCTTCTGCCTCTGTCCCCTGTTGTAAAAAACAGAACAAAACAAACTCCAAGATTCACTGGCTTCCCACTGCTCTCATGACAAAATCCATACTCTCTACCCTGGCCAACAGCATCGCCAGCCTCATCTGACACCACACTCCACTGTGCCAACTGCTGTCCAACCCCCTGGGCCTCTTCTTTCTTCTCAGATACCCAGAGTCCTTGCTGCCTCCTGAATTCCTCTTCCTTCTACCTTAAATGCTTATCTTCTCTCCCTCTGGGCATGGCAGAATCATTTTCTTCTGAAGAAAATAGCACACCATCCCAGATGATGCCACCTCACCACTCTGTTTATCACCTTCATAACACCTGTCACACTGTGTAGTTACGTTGCTCACCAGATTTTATTTGCAATATCTGTTTTCTTGGTGGAGTGTAAGCGCTGCCATGGCCCCTTGTCTTGGTCAGCGGCTCTGCTGAGAACAATGTCTCAGAACATTGTAAGGGTTCGATAAGGATTTGTTGAAGGAACTGATAAAACTGTGGTGTCAGAAGGACAGGCATAAATGAAAATATAAAACTAGGAAATTCAAATAGTTTCTCAAAACCTTCACCTCCACCCATGCTACACTCCTGGCTAAGGAACTAAACAGACTAGAGATCTGCTCATTGAACAGATATTTTTGTCCTACAGAATGCTCAGAAACAGTAAGAGCACAGAGCGTCCATTCTCATTAGATGGTAAACAATCTGAAATCATCACAGTCTAGTTACCATCTAGCTAGAGAAAGAAAAATCATATGGATGAGAACAAAATATATGTATGGAAGTGTTTTGTGATAAATTCCCAATGATTAAACCATCGGTGAGTGCCACACAAGGTTAGTGAGGCCCGGAGATGTCACTGAATGCTCTCCAGGGGGAGGAGTTTCTTGAGACGGACCCTAAGGAGTAGTGAAGTCAGTATCTGGCAAAGCAGAAAGCATGAGAAGCAACAAGAATGAAGATTAAAGTGGTCTTGGTTACAATGGATGGAGAATCTTTGCTTGAAAGAATGACAGGCACGCAAAAGCAGAAGGGCGCACCCCCATTTATAAGACAGCCACACTCAAAAAAAGATGACGTAACACAGTGACCGTTGCAGTGTGCGGCCCTTCCAAATGAAGGACTTACCCCCCAGAGTCTAGGGGTGCTACAGCTGTTGATTCTCACTCGTCAGCATTCTCCTGGAATTGCATTGACTAAGGAGAGCTGCCATGTCCAAAGTCACACTCTCTCACCCAGCATGCCCTTGTCCCCTTGGTTGACAGAGAAGTGTTAAGGCCCACAGCTTTGCCCCACAGAAGGCAACTTTGAAGAGCTATCCCTGGCTCCCTGTAGGAGAGTCGCTGACACTGCATCCCAGTGCAACCTCTCCTCCTGCCAAGTAATGCCTCCTTCCGTTCCACCCGGCTGGGCCTCTCCACCTCAGAGCCTGCGCCCCAGGGAATCCGAACCACAATAGGGAGGCAGATCTGCCACTTATTAATGCACTGTTCAAGCATTTGATTTCCTTTCAAACCCATACAAGAAATATACTTAAAGTCACAATTTGATTCTTTTTGACAAAATGATTTGCCTATCACAGTGTCTTGCCTGGGAGAGTACTAAATTAGTCATAGAAGAAAAAGGAGAATAAAAGAAGAAAAATAAACCTATGGTTTTTATTTTGGATTCCAAAAATGACAAGTTTTCACAGACTTTAAGGGGAAATGGGGTTTTTATTTCTAAAAGGCACTAGCAGGTCATGTTTTACTTCGTTCAAATCTTTTCTTAGCCTTTTATGTTCCTGAGCCCTAAGTCAATACTTCTTTGAAGAAAAACTAAAAAAAAAAAAAGATCGTATTGGTTCTCATGAAGGCCAAGTGTCCTCATATAAGGTTAAAACAAAATGTGTTAAGTACACGTGTTTGGAAATGCAATCCTGGGGCCAGATTTGGCCGCAGAATACAAGGAGTCGAAACCTCCAGAATGTAGCCATGTGAATGCATCAGAGTCATTTCGGAGGTAACTAGAGTGGTTCTTCTGTATCATTCATCCATAGTATTTGCGAGTTGAAGTGAGTTACTCTTGGGAATTAATGCAGTTTATGTGCAGTATTGACAAAAGCCTCTATTAAGACAGCAAGGAGTAATTAAGAAAACATACAAGTAGTCAATGTTGAGATTATTCCAACTCCTTCAAGAGTCATCAATATGTTTTGAGTGAAAACCACATATTGAGTGGTTTTGCTCTGGTAAGAATCTTTACAGAGATCAATGAACATATTTAGTGCATGAACTGATGACAAGCTGAGGACCCAGAGACTATAATTTTCACGTGTTCTACCCACAGGAGCCACTGCAGATGATGGGAAGCCGTGGGGCCCTTGCTGCTCACTGGTCTGGGCTGCCATCCACCACACTTCAGTCTGCACCAGGAAAGGACAGTACAGCATAGTGGTTCAAGTGTGGCATTGGGAGCGAAGCTAGCTGTGTTCAAATCCTGGCCCCCCACTTTCCATGTGGCCATAGACAAGGGAGTGAACATCTATGCCTGTTGACCTTTTCTGTAGAACAGAGCTAAGAATAATAGTACCCACTCCATAAGGTTGTGAGAATTAAGTGAGTTAACATTCGCCAAACTGTTAGGACTGTGCCTGGAATATAAAGACATTGGCTGTCTTTGAAAAACAAATCAAACTTTCAAGTGTTTGCCACTGGAAACAAGTTTCTTTATGTGTTTAATTTCTCCAGCGAGACAGCCTCTCGGTGCTGCCCCAGGAAAGGTGACTTGGAAGAGTCTGCTTGCCTCAGACACTGGCGGAGCTCAGCAGACAGCTCATCTTTCTGCATCTTATGGTAATGAACCTTCCAGCCTTCCACTTCTGGAGGCACAATAGGATAAATGCGATGAATGAGTCTCTGGAGGAAAATAACAAAGACAGCTGGATAAAATATTTAAAAACGTCTCTTCAAATGCACTGCGGAGCTATCAGGAAAGTAAGTAGCACACAGAAGCTGCATAAAAAAGGGGAGTACTTTCCCACGCGCTAGCACCAAATCTCCCTTCTACCCGGAGGCAAGGGCTCCACTCCGAACACCAGAGTTTCCACGTGGCACCAGGGACCGGAAGCAAGGTTGGATGCAGCTCAGGTGGAGAGTGGGGCGGACAGGAGCACCAGAGGCCCACAGAGTCCGCAGGAAGAGGCTGGTGTTCACTCACCTGCCTCGGGCACCGAAAAACCCAGGAGCTAAGAGAAAGAACATTGTTAACGCAGAGTTTTAAAAATCAAAACTAAAAGGAAAATGTGCAGGACGAGCGAGGTATCAAAACTGGGAACAGTGTGCAGCACAGGCTGTGTGTAGACTTGCCATTCGGTGTCCCTGAGCAACGGGAACTGCCCCTTCCCATTGGCTCGTGCGTGAGTCCCCGGCAGGGCGGGCTTAGGAGCGGTGACACTGGCCTGACATCAGAGTTGGCCACAAGGGGCTTTATGTATAGGTATGTTTTTAATTGTTAAACTTCTAGTAACTTTTTTTACTTGGTCACAGTAGAAGAAGACATCTTGAAAAGTGTATATATTTTGTATATCAGAGATTATTTTGAAAAATACACCCATGTTTTCGTTTTCCTTTAGGTTTCAATAAGGATTGACAAGGAACTGCTATCTGGCTATGTTTGAATTATTCAAATTACAACCAGTACGCCAAAAGAGGCAGTAATAATAAGTCTTATCTTATATGTATATATCATGAAAACAATATTTTCCATCATTAGACATTTACCATTCCCTTCTATATGATTTTTTAAGTCTCGGTCAGTACCCAAAGTTGATTTCACTAGCCCCGAACTGAAAGGCACTGATGTAAGTTCACTGCTATGAGGAATGACAGAGAACATAACTCACATTTGGAAAAAAAGAAAAAAAAAACAACTAATCCAAGAGAAGGAGGGAAGAGGAAAATAAAAAGAGAGAAGCTGAAAAAAATAAAATAAATAACAATAAAATACACAGAAATCATAAAAATAAGAGAGTAGAAAGAAATGCAAACACCATAAATGGCAATGAATATAAATAAATTGAACTCTCTAATATATTATTTCCAGAGTGGATTTTTTGACATCTAGGTATACGATGTTTACAATAAACATACCTAAAACATAAATTCACAGAAAGCTAAAAAGTCAAAGCATGAAAGAGGATACATTAGGAAAACTTATTAAAAAGCTGGCATAATTACATTAACATCAAATAACATGACAATTTTAAAGTCAAGAGCGATACTATGACATTTTAAAAGGTCATTCTCTATGACCAAATAGCCGTGCACCAGGAAAATCAATTCAATACTGGTATGCACATAATAACGTTAGTGCAATAGGTATGAGCGAGAAAATGAATATAAACAAAAAGTGATAGAACGATGAGACATTTTTACTGTAGTAGGAAATTTAAAATGCCTGCTTAGTAATTATCAAGAGAGATCAAGCACATGAGGAAATATCTGAAATATTTCAAGAACACAATCCACAACAAAAAAAGAACACAATCAACATACTTGACCTAATGAACACGGAATTCGAAGGCTAACAGGCATTATTTTCTTGCCCAAAGGAAACATTAACAAAAAGTCACTCTGTGCCAGGCCATTAATGCAGGTTTCAATAACAAATTGTAAACACTGTGTGCCCAGTCACATTTTTTCTGATAAAAAAATGTAATTGTTAGAAATGAATGGTAAAATAACTAGAAACTCCACCTGTCTAGTAATTTTAAGTCTTCTGAATGAAAGCATAATGAAATTTGGAAAATATTGAACTGAGCCAGAATGAAATACATATAATTTCAAAGATACAAATAAAATGACAAAGGACAATGCATAACCTTAAGTGTTTACATTAAAAAAGAAAGGCTCAAAATTAATAAATCAACATCCAAATTAAGGTAGAAACAAAGCAGTGTATGTCCCAATAAAAGTACAAAGATGATATTAATAAATGTAAGAGAACTTTTCCATAAATTAGAAAATGTATTATGTAGAGAATTAAGAAAGTGAAATGTGGTTGCTGGAAATTATTCAACAGACAAAGCTTTGACAAGACTAATCAAGCACACAAAGAAGGTATAAATAAAAAAAATCTAATGAATGTAAAATGACATAACTAAAAAGATACAGCGCAGATTAAAAGAATAGAAAAGGCATATTATGCACAGCAGATGCCAGCACAACCTCAGGAAAGCATGTTACCAAAACTACTCCAAAAATACAAAAACGTTACGGGGACATATAGGCCAGCTTAGGGAATACAGTCAACAATATTGTGATAACTATGCATAATTCAGGTGGGAGCAGACTTATTGGGGAAATCATTTTATAGGTTATACAAATGTCTAACCACTACGCTGCACAGCTAAAACTAATAAAATATTGAATGTCAACTATAGTTGAAAATTTTTTTAATTTTTTAAAAAGGAAATATAAAACAGAAATAGATTCTACTAATCAGTCAAACTAATTGGCTCAAGGTTAAAATTAATCACTTTTGTACACACACACACACACACACACACACACACGTACAGCCAACTTTATAAGTAATTTGTACCGAATGGTCAAGGAACAGAAAATCCAATTTCATACAAATCATTTTAGGTGGTAGGAAAATAGAAGTAAGACCTAAGTCATGCTGCTACTAAAGTGATAACAAAATCAGGAAAGGACAACAACAACAACAAAAAAAACTAAGAGTATGGGGAATGTCACTCATGAAAATAGATATTTCAGCACAATATCAGTTTCATGGAGAAAAAATATGATCCCAAAGACGCAAATATATCAGTAAATAAAATAACCATTTATGATTTAAAAATTTCTTGACAAATTCATGATGGGGAACAACTTCAATATCCTGACATAGGACATACACAACATTACACTAGACATAGCAATTAATGGTACAATGTTAATAGAACAGCCTTTACTCTCAGGAGCAAGGCAATTTGCAAATGAGCGTAACTCTTCTATTCAACATCGTACAGCAGGTCTTAGCTACTGCTATAATACAAGAAAAAGAAATAAAATCCATTTAAAAAGGGGGGAAGAAAACAAGCAAAGCTCATTATTTTCAAATGATGTGATTTTATGCAGAAAACACTAAATCAACAGGTAAATACTTAGATTAATAAAAATGCTTATCTAGTTGCTGAAATTAGAATTAATATGCTTTAATTAAGATAATCTTGTTTGTTGTAATAGATACACCTCATTGCATTAACAAAATTAAAACCTGTTTCTCATCATGTAAAGCTAATTTAATGGGAGCAGGTGAGACACAGGGCTCCACTCTACCCAGCCACTTGGGGAGGCAGCTGAGAGAGATGGCACCCTGTTCAATATGCGGCTTCCAGAGTCTTCCTGGCATCAACATCCAGGAACTTACAGGGAATGGGGTTGGGGGCTGCAGAGGAGGTCTTTACCAGGTCCATCACAGCTGCCCCCTTCCATCTGTCAGAGGTCAGTCCCTTGGCCACACCTAATTGGTATGAATACCAAAAAGAAATCTGTAGGTACAGGAAGACGGGAAACATCTTTAATGAAAAACAAGGTTGTCTCTGCCACATGACAAATAAAAAACTGTATAATTACACTCAACAGCAGTTTAAAAACCAGCCTTTAAACAAGATACCAGAGATGATAGCAACAAAAGTATAAAGTACCCAGGAATTAATTTAACAAAAGACATACAAAGCCTTTTTGAGAAAAAAACTCAACTTTTTTGAAAAAACCTTAATAAACAGATGTCCCATGTACACAACGGGAAATAAAACCATATAACTAAGGTGTCACTTCTTCCTACATCAACCAATAGCTTTCATGCAGTGCACTCAGAATACTAAGCATGTCTCTCTGGTACCTGACAAACTGATTCCAAAATGTACATGACAAAGCAAAGGACTAACAATGCCACAACACACCCGAAGGAAAACATGGTCAAGTATCTCCCAGTCAACATCAGAACTAATAAAACTGTAGTAACTAAGTGTAGAACTGATAAAGTCTTAGACAAGGTAGACCAATGGAATAAAATGGAAAAGACCAGAAACAGTCCAATGTATAAGAAAACTTGATGCATGACAGAGTGACGGAGGGACATGGAAAATCTCTGGGAGCAGGGAAGCCATGCAATAAATGGTACCTGGACATGTGGCTATCCAGTTTTTAAAAAGTGAATTGGACCTCTACCTCCCACCACACATGAAAATTATCAATTCTGATTAAATTGGTAAGGGCTTACACATAAAAGACCAAAGCTATAAGTTTTCGAGAAGATAATATATAAGAATATTTTTATCATCTGGAAGGGTAGGTAGAGAAACATTAAATGTTTTACAAAAGCTCAAAATCATAATGGAAAAAGATTGATAAATGTAACTCCTTTAAAATTAAGAATTCAATATACTAAGAGGATCAATGACAGAATAGAAACTAAGAGAAGATATTGGATACACATGTAAGAGATAAAAAATTAACATCTGGAATATGGGAAGTATCCTACAAATCTATATGAAAAAAGACAAACAACCCAACATAAAAATGGGCAAAGGACAGGAACAGACATTTCATAGAAAAGGAAATATTATCAGTGGCCCCAAAACCTGAGAAAAATTCTCCACTGCATTAATAATCAGGGAAATGCAATTTAAAACCACAATAAGATATCATTTCACACCTATCACATCAGCAAAAAAACTGAACATATAACGAGAGGTATTCTCATACAATGATGTTGGGAGTTAAATTGGTATCATTCTTTTAGAAAGCTATTCGGTGTTGTAGGTGTATGGTAAAGGGCTGGGGGTAACGAGCTAAGCCCTGACCTACCAGTGATCACAGCAGTCCAGGGTGATAATAGAAACTGTGATAAAATCTGCCTATTTCAGTGACTCACGCCGATGCCCCCTAGTTTAGTGCCTCCCAATATGGCAAGTAACGTAGCATGGCTATTAAGCAAAGAGCCTTGAGATCAGATTGCCTGGGTTTCAAGCTTGACTCTGGCCACTTATTAATTGTGGGACTTTGCAAGACCCAGAACCTCCCTGTGCTGCAGTGTTACCATCTCTAACTGGGGACAGTAAGATGGAACGTTTAGTGAGTGCTATTATGATTACCAGTTCTTTTCAAGTGTCACGGGAGATCGGAATGAAAGTGTAGGGGGGCGGAGGATGGCCCAGGTTGGGGCAGCACCTGTGCAGATACTTAAGAGTTCACTTATCTTCCGGATTTACTGTCTCCTCAAGACTATTCTGCCAGTACTATCTGAAGTGATGTTTGGTGTGTCTTTAAGTTTCTTAGCTAAAGTACGGCATGTTCTTAACAATTCCGTGCAAGTCTGAAAAACACCCTCCAATTTCGTGTCCGGCTTCCAAGAATAAATGAAGAAAATAAATTCACTGCTATTTTAAAAGCTAATTACTAGTGAAATACTCTCAGATTCACATTTCCTGTGAAATAAAATTCTGCCTTTCAAATAAAGGTCTCTGGCAGAGCTATTCGGCAAAACCTCTGTTCCAAGCAGGGCTTTCTGTTAGTACAGAACACCTTGTTCCTTACTCAGAAAATGACTGATCTCATTTTAAATTGCTCAAGAGAAATGGGTGTTGTTGGTGAGTTCTTTCATTTTTGAAAGTTCTGTGAATAAATGAAATAAAACAGGTGAAGGTATCTAGTTAAGTGTCTGGATTTGAAAACAATAAGCAAAGGAATTTCATCACAAACCAACTACATTTGGACTATAGGTTTTAAAAGATCTTCACGTCACCAAATTTCAGCTTCTTTGGAGGAATGTTCTCCCTAAATGTTTTAAGAAATTCAGTATTTTCCATTTTTATCTCCTTTGTACGTGTATACTATTGGTTCTTCTCAAAAAGCTACATTAGAAAATAGGAAAGAATTGAAAGAAAAATCATTCAGAGGTCTTTGCTTCCTAATGATTTAGTTCAACCTCATTCCAACTTGTGGACCTCACGATTCAGACACTGCACCTGGTACCATGTGAAGCATAAAAACTACTGCACAAAGCTGAATATATTGAGCTCACAGTTCTGCCCGCAACATGCAGTTTCACATGTCAGTGTGCCTACAAAATTGCCCAGACTTTTGAATTCCTCCGTATCACTTGGTATCAGGAAACTGAACACATTGTCTTGACTTCTTCCCTTTGCCAGTTAAAGGCAAGGGTGGGAAGGGTGGTCCCCACTTGCCAGCTCCGTTCCCTTATCTCTGATTTACGCTTTTCATTTTAAAAAAGGATTATGCAATATTGAAGGCATTAAAAAAAGTATATAGGCTAAAACAATAAATGGCCATCTGCTATCTCCCAGCTTAATAAATAACATGTTTACCACACAGGCGAACCCCAGTGAACCCTCCTCATCACATGACCCTCCTAAATTTGAACTGTATAACGTTCTCATGAATCTCCATCATTTTATCATGTACATGCCCTTCAACCGCATGTAATATTGTTTTGAATGTTCTAAGTTTATGCAAATGATGTCACAGAGAATGTATTCTCCTGCAACTGGCTTGACTCATCCATCATATGTGAGAATTATGCATGCATGCATATACATAGTTTATGCTAACTCATTTCCACTGCCATATAGCATTCCACTGTATAAATATCCTACAATTTATGCCCTGATTTAGTGAACACTATAAATATGCATTTACTACTGTAAAGGAACATTAGTCATCTCCATTTTTCTATGCCAAGTCCTCTACAGCTTTGAATATTGTCACAGTACATTTTTTTTTCACCAGTCTGCCCCCACGTTGTGTTCTGACTTGCATTTCTCTACTTCCTAGTCCAGGTACACCCCTTTCTTAGAGTTAACCCCCTTTCCAGCCACTAGAGTTTTCTGAAAATTGTCCTACATACCAATCTTTGTTTAGGGAGTGGGGAATTTTTTTCATCTTTAATACAGTCAAATCTATCAAGCCTTTTCTTCATGATTTAATAAATTCCTTCTTACCCTACAGTCATAAAGATACCTTCTTATATTTCCTTCTATAATAATTTTTCCTTTCAAATTATTCCACTGAGAATTGATTTTTCTATACACAGTGTGGCAGAGACCCAATTTCATTTTGTTTCCCTCTTGAGGAGAATGGAATGCCCCCGCACCGTTTATTGAGTTGTACATCTTTTTCCCATTGGTCTGCAAGGCCCACTTAGACATAAATCAATTTTCTATATGTGTGTGAGCTTCGTACTCCTTCCTTCTGGGTTTAGTTTTTCTTTTTCAGTGGAAGTGAACTCCTTAGCAGTTTCTGCCAGAAGAGTTGGTGGGTAGTAATCTCCTTGGAAATGTATAAGAATATTTGCCTTTTCTTGAATAACATGGAATTGGATAAACAATGTAATTGCCCCCAAGTATTTTGAAAATACTCCATTGTCTTCTGTGGTCCCAGAGATCATACCTGGGAAGTCAACTGTCCATTTCACTTGTTCCTTTGTCTTACACAATCTGTCTGACTTCTCGTAAGCTTCATATTTTTATTCTCTATCTTTGACGGTCTATAAGGTTAATGTGATGTTTCTGGGTGCAGACTTGTTGTATTCTTCTTGCTTGGTGTCTGTGTACCTTTCCGAACCTAGGATTCTTTTTTGTTTAACTCTAAAACATTTTTAATAATTCTTTTTAATACCGCTTCTCCACCCGGCTCTTTAACTCCTCCTTCTGGGACTTCTATTACCCGTATATTGAAGCTCCTTGTTTTGTCCTTCACGTCTCTTCATCTCTTCTTTCATATTTCCCATCTCTTTATTTCTCTATTCTGCATCCCCTGTGGTTTCAGCAGGTATATTTGACAATTCACCAGTTTTCTCCTCATCTGCATCCATTCTGTTGTTTAATCTAGCTACTGATCTTTATTTTAATGACAATGTCTTTCATTGCTTAAAAATGTCTGCTTCTTTCGTCAAGCCTGCATGCTCTTTTTTTCCCCCCAGAATGTACAGTTCTTGAAGAAGGAACCCTATTCCTTCTTTCATCCCTTTGGACAGCTTAAGCATTTATTTCGAAGTCTCTGAGAGATTACATCATTTTGTCTTAGAGTGTTGTTCCCTTACCTTCAAGTCTCGTCAATGTTTTGCATTTTTGCCTCAAGCCTGTCCACTCCTTTTGGAGCAGTCTGTGTGTTATTTTACATTCAGGAGATTCTTTTCCTTCCCAGCATCCAAGCTTCCTCACGATGCCAACGAGTGAGTTGTTCTGGGCCTCTGACAAGATTGTCCCTTTGCTGGGTTCTTGCTCTTCCTAGACAAGGGGATCGAGCACTGGACTCTGCACCAGGTAGGCTTGCTAACCCGGAGTACTCGGGTATGTTTCCTGTTCCGGAAGCTGGATGGATGGCTTGTGACATCTTTGACCTCCTCATATTCATATTCTCCATGCTTGCCCTTGGGAAATTCGTTCACTTCCTTGGGATAAATACCACTGCTAATGTGTCAACGTCTGCTCGCTACTTTAGTGGAGTTCCTTCCTGGCAGGCAGAATGCATCCCCTAGAGATCTGGTGGGTATTTAGTAGAATTTGTATTTCAGCCACCATTTCCATGTGTCTGGATGGAAGGTAGGTATCTCCAAATCCAGCTCCATCTGCCATTCCTAAACAGGACCTCTCCTCCCGCCGCTTGGCTTCACCAGCCTGCAGATGTCCCCTCTCTGTGCCCATGGCCTTTCCTCCTGATTTTTGATGCTCTCCTCCTCTTCTGCTCCTGCCACTAACTATGGTCTTGAAGCTTCTGACTTGCAACTTTAAAAAAAAAAAGCTTCTGACTTGGGCCCTCTTATCTTCATATTTTATGTGTTCACCCGTGGGATGCTATGTTTCATTCCTGGTATAAAAAAGTAGAATATTAATAACCATTATTCTAGGCCACATATATCTCCTGACCTCTGATGCCCTGGGTTTTCCTCCCTCTCCTTATATATGCACCCCAAAATTTCACAGGCACCTCAACCTCAACATAGCCAAAACAAACACATGATTGGTCTCTTAAAAATCTTTATTTAGCCCTGGCTGGTGTAGCTCAGTGGATTGAGTGCGGGCTGCGACCAGGCATCGCCGGTTTGATTCCCAGTCAGGGCACATGCCTAGGTTGCAGGCCATGTCTCCCAGCAACCGCACATTAATGTTTCTCTCTCTCTCTCTCTCTCTCTCTCCCTCCCTTTCCTCTAAAAATAAATAAATAAAATCTTTAAAAAAAAAGGAAAACATTGAGGTAAAGATTTTTTAAAAAAAATCTTTATTTACTCTCACATTCCCCATCTTTGTAAGTGGCACTTTCATCTATCTGCTCAGTCACTGAAGCCAGAAACCTGGGTAATACTGCAAATTTGCCCTTTCTCTCAGCTCACACAGCCTGTCCACCACAACCTCTATGTGCTCCACCCCTTTGGTAAATCTCGTGTCCATCCTCTCTTCACCTCTGCCAGGACAGGCTGCGTTCTGGCCCCGAGTCCCCCCGCCCCATCCCCACATGCCACAACAGTGGCCTGGGTGGTCTTCCAGCCCCCCCTTCCCTGCCTTTGGTCTTGCCAAATTTTTGTACATAACCACAGAAAAGAAATACATCCTGAGATCTGCTTATTATTTCTCATATTGTTGAACCACAAAATCACCAAAAGAAACTCCCAAATATCATGTGCTTATATTTGGTCTAAGACACTTCTGGATAGCGGCCTAAGATTCAGCCTTTCTCGACTTTACACTTAAATATACATGACAGTCGGGGAGGGGGGAAGAAAAGGACTGAAAACAGACTGTCAGGCATCCTGTTGCCAGACTATGGGAGGAAATTCCAATAACAAAATCTACGGAGCTAAGTTGAATATTGAAACGCATGGGCGACACTGAGTCACACTTTGAATCTTGAGAAAGAGCACACACCAGCCTGTAAAGCAGCAAAAGGAGTCATTGTTCCTCCTCCATCATCCTCCTTGGGGCTCAAGGACCCGGACATTACCACCCAGGACACTGGGGAGCCCACCTATTGTTGCAAATGATACATTCTGATGCAACCTGAGTGTGTTATTTACTGCCCCTTCCACCCGTCAAGGCCCATGTAGCCCCCTCCCCAGGCGGACTACAGCCCAAAACCCCCAAAGAGCCACAGACCAAGGCAAAAATGGACACTAGAAACTGGGCGAGGTCCTCTGCATATTCCTCACTATCTCATGAGAATAGAATCCCAGCTATCTTAACCAAACCATGTTAAACTAAACTTACTAAAGCTTTTCCTGAATAGACCCAATCTACAAAATAAGTCTAGCTGCTTTGTGTAGCATTCAAGGTTTATTCTACAGATTCAATCTACATTTATAATCTTGTTTCTCATTCAATTGACAAACATTGGAAACCCCAGCTCCACAGTATTACTGCATGTTTAAGAACATTCTGTGCTCTTCCACCTTCTTTTCTAGGTTTCCCTTGTTCCTCTGCCCAGAAGACCCTCCTCTTTGCCTTTAACCTCACAGTAGTTTTCGATGCTATTAAATATACATCTTCAAGGTCCAAATCCTCCATACAGTCTTTCAACATCCCTAAACTGAAATTAATCTCTCCTTCCCCTGTGTCCCCATAGCATTTTCTTTATACTTTCCTTTCCTTTTAATACTATCTGCCTTAAATTGCTAGCTACTGCTTTGCTTCTCTCATTGGACTATGACTCTTGTTTATGCTTGCTAGCTAGCACATGTCATCATGCCTTCCGTATCGAAGCTATGCAACAAACATGTATTGAGTTCATTGAAGATGAGATGAAAAGAGCTGCTCACCCTGATCTCATCTTCACTGCTCAGCTTTTATATTTATTTTTAAAACAATAGCTGGGTTTTGTCACCAAGCCAAGCAGCAAGCTGAAAAGGAACTACATCTTGAACTTCCTTTGCAGTTGTGAAGTGGGGGTCCAAGGATGACACCTTCCCTGACAGAGGAAGGAGGAAATAACGGCCAGAAAGGGGTGGGGGGGGAGGTGGTTGGGGTCACGCATGAAAGGAAGTCCCATTTTTTAATCTCCACCAAAAAGAATCGTCAAGTTGCCAATCTCTCCTGTTGCGTTAGAGCCATCAAATGCCTTGGAAGGTCAGATGTTACAACAACAGAGAGAGCGAGAATGACATGTTTATAAGTAGCCAAGGTGCTCAGTGGTTCCATCTCCATTTTTTCTTCTTTTCTTCTCCTAACTGAATGATAGACAATTATTCTTAATTCTACAGCCAGCGATCTATTTGCTCCACCATGATGAATCAACCACCCAAATATCTTCCCTCATTGGGGTCCCACCCACCCACACAGCCTTCTCATGAAGTGGCTCCTCGTGTCTCTTGCACGGTCACTACTGAGCTGAAGTACTACAGAGAACTTGTCCCTTCAATTGCTCATGATGACACTGACCCCATAATAGTTTTGAAAGCACAGGAACTACATTTCACATTCCTTTTCTTATGAATTCAAAAGAAAAATCGCTCTTGCTTTTCAGTCATTTATTCAATAAATATTAAGCGAGTTCTTGCTGTGCTAAGAACTAGAGGCAAAATGACGAGAAGCAGCAGCCGTGCCCCTGACCACCCGGAGCTTACTTTCCCTTCGTAGAGACAGAGACCCATCACACCATCTCATGACGAATGTAAATTTTACTGCGAGGAAATGAAGGTCTTGTGAAAAGTACATGAGACTTTATACCAAAGGAACCCCAGTTATCCTGAGAACTAACAAAGCTTCTCCGGAAAGGGTTCTACCCTGAGATTTGAAGGTTGGAGATGAATGAAATAGGAAGAATGAAGAAAGAGGATGTTCTAGGCAGAGCAAAGCAGTACGCACAAGGTCCTTGCTACCTGAAAAAAGAGGATTATGAACACTGAGGACAAAACAGCCTTAAAAGGCAACCGTTGTGACTACAACACACCCTCCTGTCTCTATCCGCCATCCCCCTAGTTGGTGGCCAGGTTCCTGGGGTTCTACGTAACATTACATTTAGTAACAGCCAATGACTTAGCAGTTCACAAAGCCTGCTGTGCAGCCTGTTCTAAGAAGCTGGGTGATAAACATAAGTTATAATATGAAGCAGAGGGAAAACAGGATGTGAACACCTGAGTGTGTCTTGAAATTCTGAATTCGGTTTTCTGATGTTTGTTTGTTTGTTTGTTTGTTTGTTTGTTTTGGAGAGGGAGAGTCAACCTCCTTCTCCCTCCTGCTCCCCAAGCTCAGATGCGTGGTCACAGGTCTAAATCTTCCCTTACTTTATTCTGCACTTTTCCTTACACATAAAAGGCAGCCATACAAAAAACAACTCGGGATTTCATTATCGGTTTTTCTGGGCAATCTGTCATTGGACTTACTGACTAAGCTAATAGGACATGGTGATAGCTTTTGTTTGAGGATCCTGGGATAGAAAGTAACATTACTTTTTAAAGTTACCGGGTAAGAGAAAGCTGGTATGCACGCCTGAAAATTCACTTCTTAAAATTTCCAAAGTTCATTTCACTGATTCAGAATGACCTTTGGAGCCATTATGTCATTCAATGATTTTACCAACTGGCCAGCGCCTTCTGATTTCTGCCTTGGCAGAAGCCATACATTAATCTCCTCCCTCACTCCTGACATGCAAGATTGCCATAGCATTTATTAATTCACCTTTCACTTAAATTGGTTTTCTTTTCGCTTGCACTGCATCCAACATCTTGGACCAACTATTCTAGATTTTTAGCATAATGTAAAATGGGGCCAAACCTCTACTTCTTAAGTTGGGTTTAATAAATAAAACTAATAGCTGAGATTGATTACCCTTTTAGACAGCCAACTACAAAGCCTAAGATGGATTGTATAATTTGCAGCTCTATGGCATGTATTAAATTTCCAGACACAAGATAAATAATTCATATAAACAACCAAGAGAAGATACCCAAGAATGAAGTTGTGTGGTTATCCTTTTCTAGCAGTGAAATAAATGATGAATTTCATTAGCTCTTGACTTGGGATGTCCTATAAATGCATGTTAACTAACCACTGCCTAATTGAAACTGGTGAATGCACCAGGGAAATTCATCTGTCCTTATCTAGAGTCTTTCTTAATTAAATATCTAGACTCCTCAAGAAGTGAACTCTATGCTTACAGTTTTCTTCCCTTCTCTAAAGTCTACCTGCTACCTTGTGATTTAAGAAATTAAAGTCCTTCAAATAACTAGGCACGGGGGTGGGGCCAAAAACAAGCATAAAGGATATAGGTATTAAATTCTTCTTTGGTGCCAGGAAATAGAACCCATTGGATAAAATACGGAGTAAGTGTTGAATTTTGTTTATAGTTCCCATGCTTACATTGGTAAGCTTAACATAATCACTTAACCCTTCAGGTTTCATAACTTGCAAGATAGGGATAAAAAAAATCCATTTCATAGGGTGGTTTCATGGTTTAATTAGATTTGCAGAAGCCAAGATAATCCGGATATCCTCCCAGGGAAATGTAGAAATAAGAGCTGGCTTTTCAAGGCTTTTAGTGAAGAACTGTGCCCACTGGCCCTGCTGCTGGGACATTCAGGCCTGGGGTTCGAGGGAGTGGCTGGAGCGCTAGACCACCAAAGACCGGATCTGTGGCTGGGCGCCTGGATGCGCAGGGCCCCAGGCATGCAAAGATGAGGCCCCCAGGCCCTCCGCAGCTCGGCAAGCACTCGAGAGTGGCGGGCACTCAGCATCGAAGGCTGCGCTGGCCCGCCTGCCAAGTCCTCCTTGAGCGCCTACAAGGTCAAGATTAGATTTTTCTGAAATATTCTCAAGATGAAGAGGCCCTGTTTTCCAAAAGTATACAAGGGTTGTTTATAATGGGAGCTGTGAGCAACCAACTTTTTTTTTTCACCCTTAGAAGGATCTTCATTATGATTATCATCATGCCCGTTTTACAGATGAGAAAACAGGGAAGAGTTCCGTTCTTTGTCCAGGGCCACACAGAGGGGCAAAAAGGAGATTCGAGCTCCAGCCTTTACCTCACTCTCTACCTTATTGCTCATGCGCCTGGGGGCCTCTTCTGCGTTAAACTGTTCTTCGCACAGGATAAGGTAACTAATCTTTACCAGGGATGACAGTTTGAATGACAGGATTTCCTGGGTTTGGGTTCTCCGTTAAAAGTGCTGGAATTCGAGTAGTTCTGGGTATACATTCTCCCCAGGAAGCATTTCAATTTTGGATACAACTACTTGGGTCGCTGGGCCTCTAAAAACCTGGAAGCTGATGTGGCTGACAGGATATGCTCCCCCACTTTAACAACCTTCCGGTGTGTGTTTATGTACAATGTACTCTGACACTTTGAAAACGCCAACGAGAAAAAAGAAAGGAGTGTTGGTAGTCTGTGCACATCCAAATGGTTCCAGGCCCCATTCATCCCCGTCACAGCACACAGGCCATCGGGCACTGTCACCAAGCCCCCAGAGAGCCAGCCGACCAAACCCGCGGGGAAAACGGAACTGGGAAAACCCTACAGGAATGTGAGACTCTGTTTTAAAGAAACAGAAAGTTGTTACATCAATTTACATTTTGTTGCATAACACATCTAAGGTACCATGTACTGTAATTAAGGTAACCAAATAAGAGCCTGGCTTAAAGACTTCAGAAACCTGAAAAATCTAGAACAGTGTGACTCGGTGGTAGGAACCCTGACACTACAAGGGTACGTGTCTCTATCCCGGCTGGATTCTGTGTTCTGAGAGGGTTACATTGATGATGGAGCAACTTCTTGGGGCGATCACCCTATTCCTACTCAGAAGGGAACACTTCATAATCACAACCTTGAACATGCCACAAATACTACCTGACCTCATGTGCCTATTTCTAGTCCAACGAGTAATCCCAGTCACTCCCCAAAGTTTAAAATGTGCTGTCTCACTGCCATCAGACTCTGTGGCTTTTATATCAGATATTAAATATTTAAAGGTAGGAGACTATTTCATTTTCCCAAACAACTTCTGCATTGTGATGGGGTCTGAGACCTCAGGTCCTGGCTCTAGTTTTCTCATGCCAATTCAGTTCATGACAAATATTAGACGTGGCATTCTTGGAGTTTTGAAGATCAGGAGAAGTCAAATCCTCATCTTTAGTCAAATCTGGAGACTCAGTGGATGGGCTCTTGGTCCCATTCCAAACTTTTGTATCCAAAAATGTTGGGTAAACCATAGAAATATAATTATATTGAAACCCAAATTGGAAGATGGAATGAGAAATCACTGGATATGAAAAGAGAAGAAATTCAAAGCTGAGTGGGAAGCAGGAGTTGATCCATGGGGCTGTCAGACCCCCATATAATTCCAGGCCCTGGAGTGGAGGGAAGGTTGGGGCTTTAACACCATGTGGTTCCCACAGTTCCAACCTCAGGCAGGCAGAGAGTTAAGATAAAGCCAAGACGTTAAGGAACTGCCAAGTCCATGAATGGGGGACTACAAGTTGGCAAAAAACGACTGTATTTACATCCTTATCTTCAAACACAATTGAGACTCAGTTGAAAAAGGCCCAAACAAAGGGTCTCTTGGCACCAGAAGACTCAAGACTCTTCACTAAGTAACGATATTTCTGACCCTCGCCTAGTCATGCATTTTTTTAAAGTTGGGGATAAGACAATGCAGGTGATATCAAGTTTTCAATTCTGTTTCTGCTACACATTAGGTGACTCATCATCCATGGTGTCTGTCCTCGGTTTCCCAGTTATGATCCTCTAACTGTGGTGATAAATACCCTAGATTTCTCATCAAGAAACCATAGGAGCAAGTTCCCCCCAAATACTGTTTACAAGAGGAGGACATGGGCCTCAGGCAAAAATGGTTTGTCACTCATCAAACTGTTCTGCTTCATCTATAAAATGATTAAGAACAGACTTAACACTATTTGCAGAGTTCATCAATCCAAGCTTTTGATTTCACTGTCAGGAGTCCTATACGGGAAAAGAGAGCTGCAACCCTATTGTAAATCTGAAGCTTTTGAGGGTTCTTAGGAGTCCTAACATTGTGGCCATCCATGACAGTTGACTCAGTAATGACCATGAAGGAGGTTCTTCTCATTCTCAGTGGGAACAGCACAGTGCTGACGAAGTATCTGTGGATGTGTGGTCTCCATTGCCACCCTTCACTTACAGACACTTCTGTAGTCTACAGGTACTATACGAAGTTGCTATGGAAACATCTCTGCCCCCCATTTTCAATGAAGACCTTGATTTCTGTTTCCCAATATTATCTTAACTAGAAAAATGGTCATGAAAGCTCATATTACTGACTATAAACTAAGACTTGTGATCATGTGATTCATATACTTCACTCATTCATTATCTGCAGATGAGAAAACAAAGACTCTCTGAGCCTAAGTAACCTTTCCAAGGTCATACATTAAGAAGATTAGAGAAGGTACTTGAGCCCAGGTCTGTTTGACTCAGATAATGCCCAAACTCTGGTTTTATCTCATGTAATCTCTGCCTGTAGCAGTAAAAGTCGGTATTGGGAATAGAGGAGTCCACCGGCAGCCCACATTGATGATATAAATAGTCCACAATGACACTAACATGCTAATAGGAAAAGGACTGTATTTGTTGATTGTATCCATCTATAAATCTGTATAGTGGATACCTTAACATACTATACATCATTCAGTACTCACAATGTCACTGAAAACTAGCTTATTATTCCCACAGCTAACCATTCCCATGTTACAGTCCTTGTTCCCATCTTACTGTCGAAGGCATTCAGGCTCAGGATAATTAAGTAATTTTTTATAAGTTCATGGAGAAAATAAGTGGCTGGATTCTAGTCCAGATGCTTGATGCTAAACCATGCTGCCGCCTTATAAATGCACCACGAAGATTACTTTCATACTGAGTCTATGTATACAAAACATGTTTATATTCTTTCATGGACATACATAGTCTCTATTTTGTATTCAGGAGAGGCCTGAATCAAAATAACAAAAACATCACCCAAAAAAGTAAAATTTATTGATGCATATAAATATATATAATATTTATTTATTTATAATCATAAATATTTATATATTATATCTATATCACTGATCATAGACTGTCAAAAGCTAAAAGGGACTTTAGGCTCATAAAATACAATCTGCTTCACCTTGAAGCGAGAAGCCTAGTGCCCCAGAGCCTCCCCAGTTTACAGAGCAGTGATCAGTGTGGGGTTGTGGGCAAGTCTGCAAAGTGGCAGCTAAGAATTCGATTTGTTCAAAAACCATGCCAATTGTGAAGACGACATAAGTCAAACAAATAGCACTATGTCTGTCACGTAGTAATGTTGACTGGACGATGATGATGATGATGATGATGATGATGATGATGATGATAATGATTAGCAGCTTTGTCCCAACAGGACTAGATTGAAACTAGGAGATTGGATCTAATGGCCCCTTACACTGGGTTCCTTCTTGTACCCACACACGTGGTCTCTGTGTGCATTGTACAACAATGCCATTCTCCACCAAGTGATTTGTCTAGCCACAATCACCATTCATTCCCATACCGTACAAGTTCTTGTCTGGTTTCAACTGAGCACACAATGAGAATGTCTTATAAATTTTTTCTAAAAAAGCCAAGAACTGTGGGCTTCTCAGTACAGAAGTCACCAGAAACTGCATACAAAGCCCGAGAGTGGCACGATGACCGCCCAGTTCTCCTGTGGAAGCCACAGATCATGCTTGGTGTCCTGCTTTATTACAAATGGCACCCTTTTTACTCCTAAAAATGTCTAAATCTGGAAAACTAAGTGTGAGGTCTGAGTTTCATTTCCAAATGGGCTTAAAAGTTAACCAGAAAGCTACTTTAGAGATGACGGCAAGGTCACACATGTGACCTAGGCTACAGCCCAGAAGTCCTATATGTCGCTTCACCACAAGTGGGACAATGAGGAATTCCCTGTACTCACAGGAGAAGCTAGACAGCTTTCTGGGTAAGCCAGGTGACGTCTTATAGGGAGACTAGCTGATTACATACTACTTTTTAGTTTCTCCAAAAGACAAGAACATTACCTATGTAACAACAAATTGTAAATAGATGCAAAACACCTCCCTCTTTGTGAACAGCTGCAGGAAACATGCAAATCCTCCTGAACTATTCACTCATGGAAGGCTGGCTCTTGGCTCTATGCTTGGGTCTCTGAGATAAGCTGCACCCCAGGCCTCCTGCTGCATGGCGTGACTATTACCTGCAGCCTTTACATTGCCTTTTGTTTCTAACACAGACAACAGCATGCGTGAGAGACAACATTACTGTCACTGCAGAAAGAACACGTTGTATCCTCCAGGGCACAGAGCAGGACCCTCCAACCGACCATCGTGATGCAGCTACAAAAGTCACTGTCACAAGTTGTGTGTGCTTAGGCTCTCCACAGTGCTTGGACCATAACACAGAATTCACACTAACAAATTGGCAGCAGAGTGCTGTCCTCTTCCGATGTAAACCTAATGGAGGCTTAAGGGAACACATCCTAATGCAATAACCTTATCTTTGTCAGAAATATTTTCTTATTGTAATGGAAACCTGCTGACATTCACTTAAAGTCATGGAAAATTTTGTGTCAGGTTGTAATGGGAGAGGTACCTCACAGGCAGTGGGAGAAAGTGCTATTAGTTCTCCACGTGAGCAGGAAAGCCCTCGGGAATTCAATGGGCCATTGCTGCTCTGCTCTACCTCTCTTTATGAGTCTGCTTCGTTCTTCGGTGTTTCTCTGCAGATTGACATTCTCAAGTGATCTCTTTGTCCCCAGAACCCCCAAAAGGCCCCCCCCAGGGAAGCTTTCCATTGCTTCCTAATTTCAGTGCCCACCTTTCTGGATTCCAAGTCTAAATTTCTGGGAGGGAGCAAATCTGACTGATCCATGAGCTAGACGTGACCTGCCAACAAGCTATGGCCAGAGGACTCATGTGCTCTCAATATGGGTCCTCAGAAGCCTGACTTCAGCAAGCATTCCAAAGGAACCTGTAAATGGATAGAAAATGGTCATGGGCATTTTTATGATATCTCTCTAGTACCAAGGAACCCTGTTTTCTATTTTTCCACATACATTTGGAAATAAGTTGGGCTTACAGGCACACAGAAGCATCACATTCTGAGTGGGCAGTAATGCCATTTTAGCACACTCAGCTGAGCCTCTGGAAACTTCTGTACAGATGATCAGATTGTGTCATTCACGAGAGTCACGCCAAGGCCCCCCAACCAAGGCACCCGCAATGAGGAAAGAGCATTAATTATTCTCTGCCCTGTCTGGTGTCCTCTGGCTATTCTTGCCCAAGTCCCTGTGGAGTTTTTGTGTCCCTCACCATCTCTGAGGTTTCCCCTCCTTTCCACACCAGACTTTAGGCTAGAAAGAAAAAGGATATCTTTAATAAAGAGATTAAAAACATAATAAATATTTCATCAGGCAGTTCATCTGAGTACTGTTATTCAGGTGCCCTTGATTTCCAAGAAGCAAGGAAAGCTCCTGAAATTTTAAGGGGACACAGACAAAGCTATAGCAAAGGCTTTTTTTGAGTTTTTATAAATTATTCTAATATTTTTGACACATGTCTTTTAAGACCCCTTTGCCTTGCTGATTTGTTTTATAAATGTTTATTTTTTACCTAATTAGAATTGGTCTTACCGGCTATTTTCATTTGGAACTTGATGTGGTTACATTTTAGAAAAAATTTATATCAATAAGATAGAAAATATGAGTTTTTTTCCACTATTTTCCAAAAACATTTTCAATATTTTCCACTATTTTATAAGATCCAGAGGTGTTTATTTGTATTTAGTACTAGAATTTGGTTGGAAGATTAACAAATGATTACCTAAAGGTTGTGGCCCAGGTGTGGTTCTTGTGAATTAAGCCTAAATTACTACTTTTTGAAGAGTTATATCACTTAAAAATTTTTACTGTTATAACAGTAGCTAGTTTAGAGTTTAAGTTAAAAGTTGTAAAACACCATTGATATTAAATACTGTGAAAATAAGAATAACATTTGAAGAGAGGATAATACAATAATTTGACTATTTGGAACTTGATCATAACCTAAAACCATTTAATATTTCATATTTAATCCAATTTGATCAACATTTATTGCATATATACTATTGACTAACCAAAGCATTATGGGCATTAAAAATATGGGGGGGAAATTATATCTTCTTCACCCTTCTCTCTCTTGCCCCAAACATCCATGAATCCACATACTAGCTAAAAGGACAAATGGAAATAAATGAAATATAATACAGGAAAAATAGTCGTAGACATAAGAAAACTGTAGATTGCTTGAGGAACATGAAGAGAATAACTCTAGTTTAAGGGACGCATGGGGAGGTGAAATTTAAACTAGGCTCTCAATTTGGAATAGGTAATGTAGCTATTCAATATCCTCAGTAGCAATTTTTGGGTCACTACTTAGAGTATAATTTTACTTGAGAAAATACAAAATTATATTCTTCATTGATTTGCAACATGAGGGCATGTCAGAACCATCTAGAAGATTCTGTTCATGTTCCCATGCATTGATGGTTCACTGAGCCATGGTTAAACATCACGCTGAGCCTCGGCCTTGCCCCTGCCCATTGTCACAAACCCAGAAAGAAAAACTCCCAGGCTTCAGACAACCTACACCCTGGTGTAGGTTGGAGCCCTTTGGCTCCTACAGGATTGAGCCCTTTGAAACTGTAATTTCAGTATAGAAATCTCAGCAATATAAGCTAGTGGTTCGTTTCCCTTCTCAATTATTTTACTTGGATTGCTTATTTTGAGCACCATAATCCTACCCTCAAAACACCATAAATTGTCCATTTTGCCTCCTACCACTTTGTCAGTGAGTTGTGCAGAACTGACTTACTCAATTTCAGTCTGGGAGTTGATGGTTATTCACGTAATCTAATTATGTCAACAGGTTAATGTTTCTTAATTTTCATACGGTATAGGATCTTTTCATTGGAAATGATGAAAGTGTGCATGGGAAATAGCCCAAATCTTTATTTAAAAAAAAAAAAACCTATGAATAGCAGAGACCAGTCCCCAACAGAATGGAGTCAAGGCAACCAGTGTTGTATTATGGGACAGTACAACTTTGTTCAGCTACCCAGTATGCCAGGGAAAGTAAAAGGGCTTAGTATCCTTGAAATGTCTCCCTGGCTTCTCTCATCCCATTGTGCACGAGACGTTTTGGCCAGCTGAGCCATTGCACTGGGGCAGCACGTAACCAAGCAAACAAGATTTCTCTGTTTCAACTAGTATACCATTTGAATGTTGTTAATTTCTTAATCAAATTTATTGGGGTGGCCTAGGTTAATAAGATTATATAGGTTTCAAGGGTACAGTTCTATAATGCATCATCAGTATATTATGTTGTGTGTTCACCACCCCAAGTCAAGTCTCCTTCCATCACCATTCATCCCCCCTTTACCCTCCTCTACCTTCCCCACCCTCTGCCCCCCTTGTACTCGCCACACTGTGGTCTGTGTCTATGAGTTTGGTTTTGGTTTGTTTTTTCTGCTTAATCCCGTCACCTTTGTCATCACCCTCTCCCCTCTGACGCTGTCACTCTGTTCTTTGTATGTATGAATCTGTTTCTGTTTTGTATGTTAGTTTATTTTATTAATTAGATTCCACATATTGTATGTGTGAAATCACATAGTCCTTGTCTTTCTCTGTCTGACTTACGTCACTTAGCATATTGCTCTCCAGGTCCATTCATGCTGTCACGAAGGGTAAGATTTTCTTCTTTTTTTCAGGCCGAGTAGTATTCCATTGTATAAATGTATGAATGTGGTTAATTAGTAAGTGCTAATATTTTGTGAAACTGTGTGAGAAGTATTAATTAGGATAATAATAAAAGGGAGTATACTGTTCTGTACAACAGGAAGCTGAGCTCTGAGGAGATAACCGTAGAGAGGAGGAAGAATGATTTTTCCTTAACAAAATAACTAGCTGTCTGCCAGGAACAGCTGGGTGGCCTTCCATTTGACTCTGCCGTCTTCCCCATTGCTCCCCAGCAGTGTGAACAGAATAGTGTGAGAACCAGACAGAAATTGATGGGCTCAGATAAGAAACACAGCGTCGAAGTTTGGAAAAGTCTTATGATCACTTGAAAATAAGAGAGTATTTTAATCAAATTTAAGAATCTAGTCACTGTGAAGGCTGGTATTGTTGAAGTTAATGTGCAGTGTAAGTAATTAACCTTATCATTAAAAAATTAGCGTATGACACAAATTACCATGTATTCCTAGGGCCTACTCAGGCTCACTCTGGCACACACTCTCTCCATGACTGACGCCTGAAACTGAAGTACCAACTGTGTTCAACGGGAAGTAATCTTGTCACCGTAGAATGTAGGATGTTGCTAGGGAAACAGATGGCAGGAGCAGAGGCATCCAGCCACCTCACTAATCCTAGTGATAGTCCTTCACAGAAACCATTTTCACAAGACTTGATGCAATATACGTCCCACCTTCCCTTCTCAATTTCCTGAAAACTAAAATTGTAAGGGCTGCGTCAGGCACAAGCTCCTTATGCCTGGCGTTTATGGATCTTGCTGTTACTTGAGTACCTTCTCACTCATGAGAAAACTATAGAAAGAGCTACCTGGTCACTGGCAGGAACTTTAAAACAAAAACAAAAACAAAAACAAAACTGCCCTGGGTGGTGTAGCTCAGTGGATTGAGCATGGGCTGAGAATCAAAGCATCACAGGTTCGATTCCCAGTCAGGACACATGCCTGGGTTGCAGGCCACGGCCCCCAGGAACCGATGTTTTTCTTTCTCTCTTTCTCTCCCCCCTTCCCTCTCTAAAAATAAATAAATAAAAAATTTCTTTAAAAAAAAAGCTTAAAAACACTCTGCCTTTGTGTTCTGAGTTGGCCCAAAAGGACCAAGGACCAACTGATGTTGGTTGTTTACGGAGCAGAAAGCGCCGTGGAAAGTCAGTCTGAGATGTTATCCTTCCCGGTGCTTTTCCGGTAAAGAAACCTGACTCAGCGAAATGAAGTAAGTCACACCACTGTTTTCCTTTCACTTCCTCAAGGTGGTTTTCTCGACCTGGTTTCATGTACGAGTGTTCGGCAAATGGTGTTAGGTGATCTGGAGGTTTGAGGAGCATCCTGTTTACTAACAAGAGCCAATTAAAGAAAAACCTAATTAAGGGAAGCTGGTCACACAACTACCTAGCAGTACAGCGTGGGGGGGGGGGGGCGGGAAGCACGTAATCCTTCACATGAACACATCGAGATGGGTATCTCACAGCAGCGAGATCCCACAGCCTTCCTAACGCAGCATCTAAGAACACTTGCGCCGGTCCTTATCGAATCAGCGACAGTTTAGGAATTGCTGCGGATCGATCCTTTATTGGGTGCCTGGGGAAGGGGTTCTGGTGGTCTTCAGAGCACCCTGCCGCAGTCGCTGCCTACCTCGGATTAAGCACTCGGTGTACCACTGCTCCTGCTGCAGCTGCTGCTTGCGATTCTGGAGGCGGTTGTGGGTAGCCTGCGCCTCCTGGCACTGCCGGGCCTGCTGCATTAAAACCTCCTGCAAGCACTGGTTCTCGTTGTGGAGGTCCCGGCAACACGCCACAGCAAGCCTCTCTGCCACCTCCTGCAAGGCCTGGGCCTTACTCTTCGGCTCCTTTCTTTTTATCTTCCCCAATAGGCCCGCGTCTGGCTGCCTCAGCTGCTTCTCCAGCACCGCTTTCTCCTTGACGTAGTCAGCATAGGCCTTGGCCTTCATCTCACCCCGGGGTTTCTTTAGCTCTTCCTGCAACATCTGTATCTCTCTGTCCTGTTTCTCCTTCACTAGTGAGATGTCTCTCACGGCTCTTAACTGCCGCTTCAGATCAAATTCCTTCTTCTCCTTCTCCAAGAGCTGCCTCTGAAGCTCTGACGTTTGTTTCGCGTACTTGGAGGCTAAGTCTTCTCTCCTTTGTCGGATTTCCCCCCTTTCTTGCGCGTACTTATCCCACAGCTTGCTCATTTCCCTTCTGTACTCTTCGGTTTTGTTGGTCAGGTGGTCCAGCATGAATTTAGTGTCAGCCTCGACATGGAACTTTTCACGGAGCAGCTGCCTGGTTTCTTCCAATACTACGTTTTGCTGCGTTTGAGCTTCTTTCACTTGCTTGTCCAGCTTCATGGCCTCCACGGTCCTTTCCATAAGCCGCATGGCAGCCTTGGTTGGCTTCTCTGGTCTCAGGAAAGCACTTATCAAACTCAGATACGGTGTAAAGGGAATACTGGAGTACGTTGCAAATCGGCGCCCGGGGTCCAAGCCTTCCTCCCGCAGGTCGCTGAGAGCGACGGATGCCCAGGAGGTGTTTTCGGACATCTGCGGCTCCCGCGGAATGCTGCTGCGTGAGGAAAGCGTTTGCGACTTCTGGGGTCTGGGCTCAGCCCGCGGGTCACCGCGCCGCCGCGTCCTGGCCGGGGAGGGCTTGGGCGGCACCTCGCTGTCCTCAAGGCCCTTGAGCGGCACCGCCGTCGTGGACGGTGCTCCTGGCCTCTCGGTTAACTCGGCCCCGGATGGTCCTGCGGTCCCCGGTGGCTCCGCGGTCCTGGACAGTGCGGCCCCGGCACTCCGGTTGCCAGCGGCGCTGCTCCCTGCTCCCTGGGCGCCGCAAGCGCTTTTTTTCAGGAGATGGAGGCAACACCCCAGGGCACTTCTGGAGCCAGGCGGTCCGACGGGCCGGGGCTCCTGCGCCTGCAGGGCCTTTCCGACCACGCTGAGCTCGCCCTCCCCCGGCCACCGGCAGCCTCGCTCCCACTGCCGCGCGCTCCCCTCCATCGTGCTGGGGCGGCTCCCGGGCGGGGTCGGCGCTGGAAGATGCCCCAGAGTCCCTTGGCTCTGCCCTCTCCGGCGGGCTCAAGCCCGGTGGAGCCTGTTCCACTGTCTTTCACAATCTGGAACGTGGAACTGGAATGATGGTGGCGCCCCAGGCACGTTTCCATGGTGACCAGGCAGAAGGGCAGAGCCAGCTGAGTGCGGGCGGGATGCGGGGGGAGGGGGGGTCGAGGCTCAGCCCCAGTGTCTGTTGGACTTCAGAATATTTTTCTTGGGGGGAAAAAAAGAATCTGAAGTCCCTGCAAAGGGGGTTGGTAGGAACTGCTTCTTCCTCTGCTGCTTCTCGGTGTCTTCTGTTTCTTGATAGCTTTTCTGTTCCCCGGTGTGAGGGGCGTCAAAGGTGTATCTGCTCTGAGGTCCCCCTCTTGTATTTGTCAGCAGGCTGTCAATTATCGGGGAGTCTATTTCGGTTGCCACAGCTTTTCTGGTGACAACGACAGCTGCACCAGATCTTGTGTCTGAGCAAGACTTGCCGCATTCCTGGGTTCTTCTCTTGGCCTTCACAGTCTAAGGCCTTCACAGACTGAGGCCTCTTGGCTTCAGAGACCCCGCTGGGGCTGCTGCCGTCTCTGTGCCGTCTCCAGTCTGCGCGCGACGCCACGAGCTGGGTGGCCTGACTCTGCAGCCGGGCGGGAGCAAAGCCCAAGGCCAGGGGCTGAAGGAAGGCACCGCAGCAGGGCTGGGACTCTCTGCCTGGAGGAACCAGAGGAGAAAGGCGCCAGCGCGCGGCAGCCAGCGCCCGGGCTGCCTCCAGGAGGGGTCCGGTGGCCTAGCGAACTGCACCCCCGAGGGCATCTGGCCCTCACAGGTTGCCCTTCTCGGAGGGCCTGGAGCTGAGGCTCCTTCCGCGAACTCCAGCAGGGTTCGCGTGGGTGAGCAGGTGCGAGCTCTGCTGAAAAGATTCGTCTATGGCGAGGTTTAAAAGGGTGCTCCAGGGAAAGCAATTTAAATTACACTGTTTACCGAAAAGACTATCTTTATGTATTACTGGCCTATTGAAATTTTTCTTTTCAATCAAATTCCATTCATTTTTATATAATGCATGTAACAGCTACCATGCAAATATAACCATAACGAAACATTGCCCTCATTTTTGCTACTCCTCCTATTTCTTCCTACTTCTATTTGTGCAAGTTCGAATCCCTCCTTCTTAATGCCCGCAAGTCCATAATTATCATTGTTTCATGACGCCCACACTATAAATTGTTCATTATTTTGAATAATACCTTAATTTCAAATATACCCTTGTATGTTTTCTGCTTTTTCTTCTGTATTTTTCCCCTATGTTGTTATTCCTTTCACAATCTTGCTCGAAGGTTTCTGGCTTCTGATTTTCCCCCTGATAATTGTCCCTAGGATGGCAGTGCTGCAGGGAATTAACGCACCCAGTGCGCCTGCACTTCCTTCCTTCCACTCTCACTTCAGTCCTGTTCTCTTCCTTCGTTCTTTTGTTTCCCTTCATCTGGACGCTCCCTTCTGCCCCCTATCATCTGTTCTTAGGCCATTTCCTTCCAAACGTGGCTCCCCATTAATTTCCTTCGGACAGCGTTACTTGACTAAATCCACTCCCGCTTACCCCCTGCATCACTGGAACTCTAGCAATTCTTCTGTAAATATTATCATGCACTTGGTATTTGTTCTTGTGATTTCTATTCAGTTATTTAGTTACATATCTTGGAATAGTTTACTATGCACCCGTGTAATCTCTGATTTTTGCCTTCTTGTTAGCATTAATTATAGCTATTATATAATGTAAATGTGTAATCACTTGCTTAATGCCTGTCTCTTCTGTTTATAACTGTCTCTTTCTCCTCTTAGAATGCAAGCACCTTTACCTAATTGCATTTGGGTGTAACTTCAGGGCCTAGAAAAATACGAGGTCTGTCCGGAAAGTATCCATCCATGTGCTATGAAAAGTAGAGACATTTATTGAAGGAAATACAAGATACAAGAAACACTGTGCACAGGAAAATGATGCCTGTGTCCCCTTCAAAGTGGGCACCTTGGGACCTCACACAGTTCTCCCAACTGCAGCACGATTTTCCTTCTGTTCTGATAGCAGAAGCTGCAGAATAAAATTTGCCACAATATGTTTCATGCCAAGATCCTGTGTAAAAATCTCAGACACAGTAGATTTTAGAATCCCCAGATCACCTTCTAGTTCTCACACGGTCAGTTGCCGACCTTTGTTGATTGCAGCTGGTACACGTTCAACATTTTCAGGTGTTCTGCTTGCTGCAGGCCTTCCAGCACGTGGATCATTTTCAACAATTCTCGACCATCTTTGAAGCTTTTGTGCCACACTTTTACTTGTGCTGCACCCATTGCATCATCCCCAAAAACCTTCTGAATCAACCAAATAGTTTCCACAAAGAAATGTTCAAGCTTAATGGAAAATTTGAAGCAGATTCACTACTCACTCACTCATTATGAATGTGACGGCCACACAGTGCACACGCTCACTCAATGGCATCTACCGCCCCCACTGACTAGTACCGTGAAATGGTCATTGTTCACCCATGCGCATTCCAGTCCGCTCTCTTTGGCCACCAGGTTACACCAGCATTGTGCAAATCATTCTCCTTATACTAACAATGGCTGGACTTTTTCTGGACAGACCTTTGAATAATAGTAAGTGTTGGATAAATATTACGTCTTTGAAATACCATTCAGGACATTAGTAGAATGAAAGTGCTCACAAATGGCTTGCTGATTTTTTAAACACCATTTTGTCTCCACTCCCTCACACTTTCTGCATCAGTTGGGAAGTAATTAACTGTAAGATGCAGAAAACCTAAAGGACTAAAACTAATGGACTTAAACCGAAAGACTTAAATACACTAGTTACAAAGGTGGGCATTTCTGGTATCGGTTTGACCACTCAGTGTTGTCACCCAGGACCTATGTTCTTCCCACCCTTCTCCTTCACCATCCAAAGCTTGTCAGGGTTCAGTCACACTTGTAAAGTGTTACAGCCCAAAGATGGTGACCACATTCTCATACTTCAAAGTACAGAGCAGATGGCAAGGGAAATGATGTCAAAAGATCTCCTCACCCTTTCCCTGACTGCTGTGGCTCAGTTGGTTGGACATCATCCTGCAAAGCAAAAGGTCCCCTGTGTGATTCCCAATCAGGGCACAGGCCTGGGTTACAGGTTCGGTCCCTGGACTGGGCATGTATAACAGGCAACTGATCAATATTTCTCTCTTGCATTGATATTTCTCTCCCTCGCTTCCTCCCTCCCTTTCCCTCTCTCTGAAAAATAAATATATATTTTAAAATCTACTGAATCTTGTCAGAATCCCAGCCCCAGCATCCTTCTTCTGGTTCTAATGGCAAGAACTGAGCCATGTGCCTACTTTTGGACTCACCGTGGGCAGAGGGGAAAGCACTGCCATTAATAATCAATCCTGATTCATCCTTTTCTTTTTTCAGCAAAAAGAATGGAAAATGCTGGTTATGCAAGCAACATTGTGCACTTTTCTGTTATGTTACATGAACCACATTAAAGTTCTCTTTACTTCAGAAGCTTCAAGCTCTTCAGCACTTCTTTCTCCCAATTATTTTCATCATTAAGCCTTTCCCTTCAGAAAAATTTTTCTGCTTAAAACTGCCTATTGAAACACTTACTTTCTCAAGCAGAACATTTTTTCCATTGACTTTTTACATACTCAATTTCTGCATTCTAATTCTTTTTCTTTGCAAACATGCAGAGACATACCACATTTTCTTTTTTGAAAAATTTTATTTATTTAGTTTTAGAGAGAAGGAAAGGGAGGGAAAAAGAGAGGGAAGGAAATATCAATGTGAGAGAGAAACATCCATCAGTTGCCTCTCACACGCCCCCAGCCTGAGACCTGGTCTGCAACCCAGGGCTGTGCCCTGACCAGGAAGGAAACCAGGAACCTTTCAATTTGCGGGAGGTTGCCCAACCCACTGAGCCACACCAGTCACAGCAAGATATCACATTTTCTAAAAGAAAATATATCATTTTATCCCTTCCTTTCCATTCTTCGTATGTATGTGTGTTTCTGAACTATATTAGGAACCTCAGAGGCCAAGAAAATGTCTTCTTCTCTCTTTATAATTGCCAGCAACATTTCATAGGTGCTAAATGTACTTGACTTGTCCTTTCCCTTTATGGTTAATTAGAGACATATAGGCTTTAATAGGAAGCAAAAGGAATCAGACTTTCATAGCCAAGAAGCACTGGCCATTTACAAACACCCTCTACTAACTTGTTTACTTAACTTCTTTGCATGCTTGCTTCTTGCTGTCATCAGAGCATCACAGAACACAGCGTGTTTCACTTCACCTTCCCAACATCTTTCACAGAGACCAAAAAAAAAAAGGAGCTGGGTTTCCATGGTAACACAAGTGTGATAGTCAGGGGTATCTGGGCATAAGTGAGATAATACTCAGATTCCGTGGGGAGAGGAGAAATGAAGTTTTTCTTTTTCTTTTTTTCTCTCCCAGCAATGCACTTTGGAAGCTAGAGAGACTCTGAGGTGTCACTATAGAGTGTCAAGTCCTCACTACCACACAGACTTACAGTTCTTGGGGAAAATGTAATTTAATTTTACCTCATTTTTACTTTGTCTTTCTCATGAACAAGTGAGTGGAGACATAAGTTTTTATTTCTAAAGTGGCTGTTAGAATAGAAAGTTTCCACTGGGAGTGATGAAGGGATTGGGAGACAGACACACCCACACCTTCAGAATTCTCGACACACCCCGACACCCTTTCTTAGAGCAGCCAACCCAGGGGTGTCAAACTCATGTTCACCAGGGGCCACATCAGCCTCGCAGTTGGCTTCAAAGGGCTGAATGAAATTTCAACTCCTTAACAGTTAAGGAGTCATTGCATTTATACAGTCCTAAAATTATTGTGGCCCTCTGAAAGCAACTGTGAGCCTGATGTGGCCCCAGTGGAAATGAGCTTGACACCCTGATAATCCTCCAGCCAGCATTTCGCATACAGCCTCAAATCAATATGAGAAAATATGCTCTTCCTTCTGTTTCTTTTGTCTCTCAGAGACTAAAAATCTACTTCCATGGCAGCATTGCCCCTGAAAACCGAGGCCTATCAATATGAGACGTAGGAGGTGCAACTATCCTAAGACCTGCGGTCTCCACACTTCTTATCAAGAAAGTCAGCATTGGTGAGAAATGTCTACAGCTCTCTCTCTGTTACACTAAGTGGAGTGAGTGTGTAGGGAGCCGACTCAATGTTTGTGAGTGTTTGCGTGACAACTTCGACCAGACGCACGACAACCCTGAGCTTCTCAACTTCTAGGGACCTAGGAAATGACATGAGTTGCTCAGGTTACATTCTGGACCCAGAATCCCAATGCAAATTTCTAAATTTTTTTTTAAAAAGTCACTGGACCTTTACTCCTTGCAAAGTAAATGGTTTTTCAGCTCCATGGGCACTAAACAGAAAGAGTTTGATGCTTCTGGGTTCTCTTACTGGGCCCCCAACGAGCCTAGGAAATTCTTACCACAATAATACATAATTTGAATCTTCAAAGAGACAGTCTGTCTTTTTTTCTGAAAGAAGCTTAGCTGTTACTAAGCTAAAATAACCACAAAATAAGCAGACAAGTTTTACCAAAAAAGCCCATACGTGAAACTTCATTTCATATCTATATGAGCTCTCTTAATTTTAATTCACTTATTCACATTGCTAGTTTAGCATGAGGTATTAGATCCTTTTTGGTTTCAATTATCTTAAAATATTCCTTATTCTTAGTTCTCATCAAATTGCCTTTACTAATTCTGGCAGCTCAGATATAACCTCTTATATTCTGATGATATGTCATCAAGAAATAATGACTGAGTTCTATATTACTACATACTGGGACAGGGTAC
Source organism: Tonatia bakeri (assembly GCA_004024845.1). Taxonomy (NCBI): domain Eukaryota; kingdom Metazoa; phylum Chordata; class Mammalia; order Chiroptera; family Phyllostomidae; genus Tonatia; species Tonatia bakeri. Next base: position 453,372 of record PVIA01000379.1, read on the forward strand.
TTGTCTTCCATTATTTCAAACAAAAATTTGGTGTGTGTTGTACTATCACAAGATAATGTAAATGTAAATTACCCATTCTAGTATAATGGACCCACAGGGCTGTAGGGCACTGCCAAATCTGAGTACACCTGTGAAGTAGTTTGATAATTTATAGAAAAGGTGAAGAAAGAACACCTGGCTTGTCGAGGAACTCAGACCAAAATCCCCTCTACATGATGACCTTCAGAGGAAGGAGAGTGAGTGGGTGCGCCGTGATCAAACATGAGAACTACAGAAACGTATTATTCGCAAGAAATATGAGATAGCAATGGATGAACGTAGACTAGTTCGAGAAGGACATAGTTTAAGGAAGGTAAATTCAGTAACCGGTTATTACAAAATATAACCCAGAAATATTTGAAGATATAAGCTCTCCTAAATTTGACGTTATGGGTGGGAGAGAGTGCGTTGTAACTGAGATTTAATGCTGCAAAGAAACAGAACAGTAAGTTTTGAAACTGCGTTGTTTACAATGTTTTAGGAGGCACGGAGGACCCGTGCAACTGCTGCAGTATGTCTCCCTAAGCACCGGAAAATGTCTCACACTAAAGACAAAAGTCCCTGTTTCCTGGACTCTTCCCACGATTCAGTTCACCTCCCTCGGCACTATTTTCATGCCCATCATTTAGGCAGAATATCACGGAGATGAAGTTAAAAGCGAAATTCATCACTCTCCCCTGAAGCGTCTTATTCCTTTGCCAGAAGAGAGCGCGGAGACGAGCCCCTAACTCTCTGACCCCTCCCAAACCTCACCAGCCCTGGCGGTGTCTCCATGCTACCTGCCATTGGTGGCTAGGGAATTGCGTGTTCTGGTTGGTTCAGCGCAAGCCTTCGTCATTCGTCAGCTCACCTACGATTGGCTGTCAGAGCACGCGCAGGGGCAAACGCCCAGACTGGCCAGGGAGTGGGAGGTGGCTTGGCTGACCCTGCGACTAGACTTTTTCCCCATTGGCTAATGGTTGGCGTCACGTGTTCTGCAGCGACTCTGTATTGGCCGAGAATGGTATCGGGGGTCCAGAGACGTGGACTGGTTGGCTGGAATGAATTCCAGCTTCCTACTAGGTATCCCAGCGGTTTGTTGCTATGAGGTGTCTCTGGGCACTCTACTGCGGCTCGGGGCTCCGCTCTCCCGGTTTTCCAAGCGCCTGTAGCTGACAGGGCGTGGGAAGAGCTCCATTTCAGTCCAGCCCTGAAGAAGGGCGGGGCTGGGGGAAGGTGGCGGAACTCTGGGCTACGTCCCCTGGAGTGGGCCCTTTGGCCTTTGCCTCGGGCAGTGGGCTGCAATGACCTGTCATCTCTCAGTGTACTGATGTTTAAAACAGAGCTTCATATTGTTGTGTTTATGTTCGGCCCCTTAAACAAAGCTTCTCGTTCTGTTTATACAAGATAAAAACTCAGGAATGGTGAGAAAATGGGTGGTGTCGGGCAAGACCTTCATACTCAGGCCTCCTTTTGGGACTTGTCTGTCTCTTTTCACTTCCCTTCTCTGCGATTGCTGCAGACTGCCCTGGTCCCTCTAACATCTTGTCTCCGCCAAATTCTGAGCGTGGGATTCTCAGGTTGACACGGTTCCCGTCTCCGGCGGACGAACTGCGCATGCTCATTACACAGGCCCGGAGTTCGCCGGGGAGTGCGAGCGAGGGTGTCGTTGGGTGGCCAAGGTGGTTGTTTATCTAAACGCAGGCGGAGGCTACTCGGCTGCGCAGAGCCTCCCGGGAGCGCGCGCTGCCGGTCGCCTAGGCGACCGGGTGCAGGGGCGGGGCTAAACTGCTGGGGCCCCGCCCCGAGCCGGCGGCCCCGCCCCCGGCAGCGCTGCGGCTGGAGCTCGGGCTCGGGCGCGCGCTCTGGCGCCGGGTTAAGCGGCGGCGGCGGCCAGGCGGGGAGCTGGGCGTGGAGGCGCGAGGGGCGGGGCAGGGCGGGCAGCACTGCGGGCCCGCGGCTCGGGCGGCTCCGGCGGCTCCCACTCACTGTTCGCTCTCAGTGCCTGCCCGCGCCGGCGGGACCGCATTGCTGCTTGGCTTGGCCCATGCCCACTGCTCCCTCCGCCAGCGCCCGGGGGGCTGCAGCGGCTGTGAGGTGGTGGGGGCCGCAGAAGGCGGCGGGGTCGGCCGCCGGGGCAGGATCCGGGGACGCAGCGCGGCGGGCGTAGGTCTATGTCGCGGGCGGTGGCGGCGGCGACGGCCGCGGAGGGACGATGCGCGAGTACAAAGTGGTGGTGCTGGGCTCGGGCGGGGTCGGCAAATCCGCCCTGACTGTGCAGTTCGTGACCGGCACCTTCATCGAGAAATACGACCCCACCATCGAGGACTTCTACCGTAAGGAGATCGAGGTGGACTCCTCGCCGTCGGTGCTGGAGATCCTGGACACCGCGGGCACTGAGCAGTTCGCGTCCATGCGGGACCTGTACATCAAGAACGGCCAGGGTTTCATCCTGGTCTACAGCCTCGTCAACCAGCAGAGCTTCCAGGACATCAAGCCCATGCGGGACCAGATCATCCGAGTGAAGCGGTGAGAGGGCTCGGGGCGCGGGCTGGGGGCTTCGCTGTGCAGCTGGGCAGCCGCCGTCCCGGGGCCAGCTCTCCCTCTTCCTCTCTGTGCTCTGGGGTGGCCCGCGGGCAGGGGGAGCTGTCTAGGGAGATGCCTCTGGGGTCTTATGCTTTATAATCTTTTTTCATTTTGCCAGCATCACCATCATCATCATCTTGAGTCTCAAATTTGGTGCTTTGTTTCACAACTCAAATTTGGCATCCCGTGAACCCAGAGCACAGCTCTTTGTCTCTTGGATATTATTAGTAGCGCTTGTGCAGAACCCCAAAGGAAACAAAGTTTAAAACTTGCAGGGGGTGGAAGGATGAGTTGGTTTGTGATGGGAAGAGGGCAGCTGTGCAAGTGTAGTGGAGACATTTTCAGGCTGAACCAGAAGAAATCTACCTTTGCAATATTTGACAGCCAAAACTGCTCACACATATAGTGTACTAGTAAAAATGTCAAATCGAGGGGAAGGAGACCTTGCTCATCTCGAAAGACTGAATGGTGCCAAGGCGTTTTTAAAATTGAACTCTTCAGTTAAGACGAAACTTTAAAGACAGATTATCAAATTATTTGAGGACATCTCAACAGCTCAGTGGGGCTGAAAGAATATTAACTTTAAAAAAAATCTAGCTGTCTTACCCTCCCCCTTCAGAAAAAGAAAAAGAGGCATTGCTAGAAACAAAACAGAAGTTTCTTCAAAGCTGTAACTTAAGTATATTACCGATTTCTTTATTTTTTAAGTATATTATCTAAAGTTAATGCAGCTAAGCTCTTTCATTATATAAACTCTTTTCTAAAGTATGTTCTTTAGAAATATGGCCATATTTAAGGAACTTCAGATGTTTGTTTTCTCTAAATGGACTTAGTGGGGTTTTTTCCTTATTTCAAGCATTAGAAGTATAATGATATTTTAGTTCAAAGTTTTAGGAAAATTTTCTAATTACTGTTTAATTGCACATTAATTCTTATAATTAGTTAATAGTTGCTGATAATTTTGGTGTGTCACTTTATTTCCCCCCACGTAGTTCTCCTCAAAATTGGAAGACATTTACAGAAAGATAGTTGTAGGTGTAGACAAAGTCGCATCACGAGTCAGTTGGAGTCTATTCATTGAGAAAGAGCAAGGACCAAGTCCTGTGAACTCAGGGGGTGCTCAGGAACGCATTACCAGCAGTGGATTCTTATCGTGAGGGATGAGATCAAAGGGGAAATCCTCTTCCCTAGACCAGCCCACCCCCCACCATTAACTCACTGACTGCACAATGTAATAGCTAAACTAAAATTTTTCATATTATCCCTTATGTTAAATTTCAAACTGGAATAAAGTGGATATTTCCTTGGCCTCTGTTGCTGTTCTAAAGTAGAAACGTGGTAGCTTTCTACGTCTCCATTCTCACTTAATATTGCAAATTATTTAATCCACTGTATCTAAAGTATTGTCATTCAACATGTAAGCAGTATTCAAGAATTCGTGTTGTGTTTTACTTTGTTTTTCATACTAAATTTTCAAAATCCAGTGTATAGTTTATAGTCACAGGCCATATTTTAGACTAGCTGTATTTTAAGTGCTCAGTCAGTCGCCACATGTGGCTGCTGGCCACCATATTGGACAACACAGGTCTAAGGTGAATGTATTTTGGGAAAATGCTTGCATCTCCAAGCTTCAGGTTCTTAATCTGTGAAACAGAGTATAACATACACCCTCAGAGTCTTTCTTAGAATTAAATGAGATATATTTTAAGGTGCCCAACACAATACCTTGAACAAAGAAATTCCAAAATTCCAGTTGTTCTTTTTATTAATGATAATCTTGTCAGCCTACCTTCTTTAAATTTTATTCTTAATATAAATGTAATATTATAGGAAATAAATTCGTGATTGCATTTTGAAATTCATTATATAGTGTAGACAAGAAGAGGCTAAGAAGCAATTAGGGTTAAAGTAATCCTTAAAAGATTCGTGGATGGTCTCTTCAAATATTTTTCCTTGCTGAAGTCGGATGGCCCTGGCTGGGTGGCTCACTTGGTTAAGAGTGTTGTTCCAATGCATCAAGGTTGTGGTTCATTTTCTTGCCACCCCCACTTCCTCTCTGGCTAAAATCAATAAATAATTTTTTTTTAAGATCTTATGGGCAGGAGAATGCACATTTAACTTCAATCTAGCACTAACGCATGACCAGACAGTGAAATGGAGCTTTCCATTGAATTATTATTGTATGGAAGGTTTTGCTTTTAAAAAATATAAAACAAGCCAGTACTCCTTTAAATATGTTCAGGTGCATAGACATACGCGTATATACACAGCCTTTTGTCAAAGCCAAGTGGACCAACTGAACATTACTACATTTATAAATTGATATGCTTTTTTTTAACTTGACTTTGGATGAGGTCACACAAGGAAGAGTGATAGGGCTACAGAAAATGTCTCAAGTGAAATAAAACTAGTATTCTTTCCCATTTTCATAATTGCTTTTCTCGTTTCTACCAGGGTAAGCCATGGTCCTCACTTGAAGTATCTTGGAACAAGGCATGTTGTTCTTAGAGTAAAGCCCAAGAATCTTCAAGGTGACTTTCCCAGGCAGGCGGAGCGTACTCTTGCCCAAACTCCCACCCCCACCCCCTTTGCAGCCTCCTCTTACAACACTCTTCATCCCTTAGATTCAGACACCCAGACCTTCTTTTAGTCTCTTCAAAGTGTCCATCTCTGGGCTTTCCTTCTCCCTGTGGAGATCTTCTGCCTTTTGCAGAGTTCACTCCCCATGCCTAAAAAACTTCCTCCTCAAGGAAGCTTTCCTCCTCCCCAGTTGAATTAACTCCTTCCCACTTTCCCACTTTAGATTAACTGCTTGCCTGGGCCCTTCTCTCACCCATCGAGGCCTCAGACTTCAGTTGCAACCCACACTTCCCTCCTGTAGCGCTCACGAAAGCTTAATTCTTGTGTAACGATTTATACACAGTTGGCCATTGAACTTGAATTCCATGAGGCTAGCCCAGTGACTGGTACCTAGGAAACAATCAAGAAAAATATGTTAAAAAAAAAACAAAACTAGTGTTCAGAAGGAAAAGTATTTTTATTGTCCTTTAACCTCAGTTTTCCTAAACATTTTCATTTTATAGATGCAGGAAATGATTCTTTAAAGCTCATTTTGCAGATGGAGTAGATGGTCTTCCTTCAGCTCGAACGTTCTGTGAGAGTTCCTCTGTCTAGTTAGGGCAACGGGGGAAGAGGTGAAGTTCAATATGAACCTTAAAAAATCAGGAGCACAATGTCAGGAGGTGGGAAATGCACAGAATATGTCTGTTAGCTGTTAAATAGGCCAGATTAGCTAAACTAGGAATTTATGGAGAAGTGTGAGAGGAGATAAGGCTTAAAAATGTAAACTTAAATGGTAGAAAGTTGGAGACTTTGGACTTGATCTTAGTAGTCAAGGGCCAGGATTCTTAATTGTTACAGAAGTAATAATGTGGTGGTGGTATGATGTATGGCCTAGTGGCAGTAGACCACTGTTACAGGAATAGTTGTGAAATATTGTGATAATCTAGTTTCTGTATGAAGTATAAGGATTCTGAATTAGCATGGTGTCTGTAGAAACAGAAAGAATGGACATAAATAATGTCATTAAGAATGAATGGATTAAACTGAATGGGAGAGGAAGAGGGAAAGGTCAAAAGTAACAACATTTTGAAAATGAATGAATAGAATTGTGGAGGAGTAGCTGAGGGAGATTACTTCAAGCTTGGGCGATGGCAGTTATCCAGGTAGATGCACCCAGTAAGAATAAGAATCTTTGAGTCAAACCTGAAATGTCGGTTTATGTGTGAATCTAAAGACTCAGGATGAGCCGTGTGGTTCAGATTTATAGAGTAGGTGAAATTTGTTGGGTAGAATATAGAGAGATAGAAATGAAAAAATGAGGCCAGAAATAGAAATTAGACATGAATACCGCCAAGGATAGAACTTGAGAGCTGTAAGCTGTATAGAGACTTCATACTTTGTACTAGGCTAGAAGGCGTTTTAACATTGGGGAAAAGGTTGAAAAAGGGTGGTTGATTTGTACTCCCCAAAGTAAATGTTACTATTTTTTTAAATTGATATTTATTTATCATTTAAGTGATCACCTTCAGACAACAGAAATGATTGTTTGCACTTTTTCTCTTCCCAATAAGTAGCCATATAAAGAGAGAGGCAGAGTGCCCATCGCTACACAGAATCCTGCCCTGTAACAGATGGGTTCCGTGAGCCGAAACCAGGAGCACATCAAATGATGTTCGTCCTCAATAAGTGGACCTTCTGGAGTTTGCCACCGTTCCTTTCTCCACAGACACCTCCTTCCTCATTGTGTAACCTCCAATAACCAAATTGTAATTGAAATCTGGGCCTCCGAGCCCTGGCCAGGTGGCTTGGTCAGTGGAGCGTTGTCCTGCACACCCAAGGTTGTGAGTTAGCTTTCCAGTCAGGACACACACCTGGGCTGTGGGGTCGGTCCCTGGCTAGGGTGTGTACAGGAGGCAATGGATCATTCAGTGTTTTTCTCCCTCCCACCCTTTTTCAAATCAGTAAGCATGTCTAGGGTGAAGATTAAAAAAAACGTCTGGTCCTCCAAGGTATGGAGCCTAATATCCATGAGTCACTTTTTATAGCCCAGAGTGATGTTTTCAGTAAATTTACAATTTTGTGTTGGGCCACGTTCATAGCCATCCTGGGCTGCATGTGGCCTGCCGGCCACTGGTTGGACACCCCTGTGTGATCCCCTCTCAGCTCGAATATTCTGAGTACTTCTGTCCAGGTGCTTCTGTTACAGAACAACAAGGGGGGCCGAGGGCAGCCAAGGCAATATACTGTTACCTGAAAGGAACCCCCCAGGTTCATTATGTCCGCCACCAGAGTCAAGATGTCTCTCAATGCCAGAGATTCGTGAAAAGGAAATGAAATGTTTATTTAATGCTATACAGACTTAAAGTAGTGACCTAATGTCTTCATCAAAATCCCAAAGTCCCTTAAAACACCCACAAAAACACACAGTCCTTCCTTCCCCTACCCCGTCTGGGGTACCGTATCTCAGGGAAAGAAATAGAAGTCCGTGGCTCAGGCAGCCCCTGGTTCTTCCCAGTAATCCGTCTCGGCTGGTAGGCCTCCCTTAGTTTCTAGCACCATCAGCTGTGTCGCTGGGATCTCTGCTACAGCCGGGTGGTGGTTCCCCCTACTAAAGTTGCAGGAGTCCCCACTCTGACAAAGCCACATGGTTCTTCCTGCACAATGGCTGCGGGAGTTTCCACTCAGCCAAAGCCTCATGGTTCTCTCCCCAGTGGCTGCTGTGTCTGGGTTTAAATCCCCGTGCCAGTCCTCCTCTGCTGCCACATTTCCGACTCCACCCACAATCGGCTACATTTGCCTGCACTCTCATATCCTTCCAACTTTACTGGGCTGCCATTGTGAGTCTGGGCAGGCATGGCCCCATGTTATGGAGCCAATCTTCTCCAAGCTCCCACTCAGGCACTGTAACTCCGGGGACCTGCTCCCCAGTCACAGCTTGGTGGGGAAGTTACTTTCATTCCCCTGGCTCAGAGCATGGCCACAGCTATTTAACATATCTATGTAACCAGTTAAAGGTTGTAGGTATGTTAAAAGACCACACCAGAGGTCAGCTGCAAAGCTGTTGCTATGGGAAACAGCTCTCAGTGGCCCTGCTCCTTGTGTCCCTTCCCCCAACCCACACCTGTGGGTGGGGGGTGAGGACATCCTAATATTTCCTGGACACCTTGAGTTCTAGACCCCATTCCAAATCCCTATTCAGGGCCCCCCTCTTGGCTGCACCCTGTTACAGTTCAATGAAGAAGAGAGGTCAAGTTGAATATGAACCTTAAAGAACCAGCAGCCTGTAATCTGCAAATCTTGTCTCGTTAAGATTTGGTAATCATATCAATAAAATCTATAATCAGAGGAATCATTACAATGATTTTTTTTTTTTAAGGGAGAGGGGACAAAGTAGTTTCATTACTCAGCCAGCTGGTCCACTGCACACAGGCAAAAGACACCAACCGTCCTGCCAATTGAAAACCCCCTGACAAGAACAGCTGAGTGATTTGGAAGCTGGTGTGACTGACCACTGAAGGAGCAGTATTCAGGGCACTCGGCAGTGGATCATACTGACTTGCCAGCTCGCCTTTAGGAAAAAGTTGGATAATTAATTAACTGATAAACATTAGGGAGGAGATAGAGGAACTGATAAAATGTTTTTAGAGGATACAACCAAAGGAAGGGCCAGCAAAGCTGGAAAGTTTATCAGTATATTTGAGAAAATTAGTTTTCTATATGCAGTCTTCTATTAAACCATGTATGGCACACTAAAATGTACAGATTGTACATTTATACCCATTTCTAAGCTACAATCTTTACATAAAAACCATGTGTACCATATTTAATGTAAGGATTTTTTTTTTTAAGGATAATCTTTATTTTCCACAGTTTTTCTCTTAGCCATTGTCTTCAGAACCCAAGTCTCCGGGGAAGGATCTGTGACTACTCCAGCGTTTCCTTTGCTTCTATTTCAGCTTTGCCCTGTTACCCGTTTCTCTCCACCTGTTCTTAACCTGGTGCTTTCTTATGTAACTCATGCTTTTCTGGCCTACTGTATAAAAAGAGTTATAAGTCTTTAAATTTTGGAAAAATATTTGTGTGTGTGAGTAGACTTCCAAATGAGATCAAACTGATGGACACAGATTAGTTATAGAAGTAAAAATTACAGATAGTATTTCTGTAGGAGACATATCATGAAATGTTAATGATGTGCAGAGATACACCTTTTTTTTCTTTGTTACTTTGAGAGTTGTGGTTCGTTATGTTAAAAATTATTCTCAGCCTCACAGGAAAAAGTTTCTTAAACATTCCTTCATGCTTTATCAGATCAAATTGAACCTTGTAGTAGAATAGTATCAGTAATGATAATGCTGTGATTTTAGACACCTGCATTTTGGTAAATTTTAAGGTTATAAAATACTTAAACGTAGCTTACTTCTAGTTGCTAAGATTTTGTTGTGGTGTATACTGAACATAATGTTTGAACAGATTTAACTGTAGACTTCTAAAAGATTGAAACCTTTTTGAAAATACCAGCCCTAACATAATAGTTCAACTATTTTGCTTCTTATTCTTATGGGAAAACTCTAATATACCTATATATCCTGATTTTTAATAAATTTCCATTTAAATTAAGGGTCACTGCTATGAAGTAAGATTTTTTTTAAGCATGTGAGTTAAAATAAGGTTACTGGGTGTCTGAATCAAATATCAGTGTATCATTTTTAAGTTATGGTTTGGGAACCAAACCAGAAACAAAGCAATAGTTAGAAGTCTTTGGAAATTTGATGCATCTAATTACTTAATATTGGAAATGTGCTTTATCACACAGGACTGAAAACTATCTGAATAAGATACTTAAAGTATACTTTAGTGTGTAAATTAAATACACTTGTAATTACGTATTCTTTTTTAGTCAAAACGCTGATGTCATCAATGGCAAAATGGAATAGGTGATTGTTTTTGTTTTCTGTAGTGTTTTTAAATATTTTCCATTTTGCTGTACTTAATACATTTAAGATTTAAAAACATACCAAAATTACTATTTTAAGGAAAAATACAGTGACTTACCATTTTTGTATGTTTTTGAAATTTATTTGTTGTTATTGAAATACAATTGGCATGTAGCATTGCACTGGTTTCAGATTTTTCACTTAGTAAAAGTGCCCAAGAGTAACATTGTAACCCTTCCTTAAAACATTTCCACGTATTACTTCTCATAAAACGTAATGATTTTCAATATGTACATGTTGAGAAATGATTACCGGGGTAAGTTCAGTTAACATCCATCATCACACCTACTTAATTAACACGTTTTGTGTACAATGAGAATCGTTACGGTCTACTGCCTCCGCAGCTTTCAGAGGTGCAAGTCAGTGTGGTTAACTGTAGTCACCACGGTTTATATTACATCCCCAGTACTTATCTCCAAACCGGAAGTTTGTGCTTTTGGACCACATTTAGCCATCTCTTCCTCCTCACTCTCCCTCCCCCACCCTGCCCCCAACCCAGCCTCTGGCAGCCACCAAGCGCCTCCCTCTGTCTGTAAGTTCAGTGCTGTTTTGTTGTTTCCGATTCCACGCGTGAGTGAGATCACTCAGTATTTGTCTTTCTCCGCCTGACTTATTTCATGTAGCTTATTGCCTTCAAGGTCCATCCATGGTGTCACACGTGGCAGGATTTTCTTTTTTTATGGCTGAATAATATTCCATTATATATATACTACATATTCTTTTATCTATTCATAGGTAAGTGGGTGCTTAGGCTATTTCCATGTCTTGGCTATTATAAATAACACCACATTGAACCTGGGGGTGAAGACGTCTTTTTGAGACCGTGCTTTTGTTTCTTCTTTTTTTTTTTTTGTTTTTTGTTTTGGATAAATACCCAGAAGGGGAATTGCTAGATCACATGGTAGTTCTATTTTTAATTTTTTGAGGAACCTCCATACTGTTTTCTATGGTGGCTGCAACAATTACATTCCCACAAACATTGCCAGGATTCCCTTTTCTTTACGTTCTTGCCAACACTTGGTATTCTTCGTCTTTCTGACAATAGCCATACAACAGGTGTGAGGTGAAATCTCATTGTTGCTTTGATTTGCGTTTCCCTGGTGATGACTGATGTCGGGCACCTGTTTGTGCACCTGTTGACCATTTGTATGTCTTCTGTGAAAAAGGGTGTATTCAGGTTCTCTGTCCGTTTTTTAATCAAATTGTCCCCTTGTGTTCTTACTGAGTTTGTATATACTTTGGATATTAACCCCTTATCAGATAACATGATTTGTAAATATTGTCTCCCCTGCCATATGTTGCCTTTCCATTCTGTTGATGGTTTCCTTTGCTTTATAGAAGCTTTTTGGTTTGATGTAGTTCCACTTGTTTAATTTTGCTTTTTGTTCCCTTTGCCTTTGATGTCAAATCCAAAAAATAAGACCGATGTCAAGGTGCTTACCCCCTATATCTTCTTTTAGGAGTTTTATGGTTTCGGGTCTTACATTCAAGTCTTTAACCCACTTTGAGCTGATCTTTGTGCATGGTGTAAGAGTGGTTCTGCTTCGTTTTTGCATGTGGCTGTCTAGTCGTCCCAGCACCATTTACTGAGGAGACTCTTCTTTCCCCATTGTATCCTTCGGCTTCTTTATCATAAACAAGTTGGTTATATATTCATAGGCTTATTTCCATGTTCTTTGTTTTGTTCCATTGATCTGTGTATCTGTTTTCATGTCAGTACCATACTGTTTTGATTATTCTAGCTTTGCAGTCTAGTTTGAAATCAGAGCACATGATGTCTCCAGCTTTGTTCTTTTTTTCTCACAATAACTAAATGCCCTTGGAATTTTGATGGGGATTGCATTGAATCTATAGATTGTTTTGTGTAGTATAGGCATTTTAACTACATTAATTCTTCTAATCCATAAGCACATAATATATTTCCATTTATTTGAGTGTTCAGTTTCTTTCATTGTTTATAATTTTTCCTTTTTAATTGTTATTTGTAAAAAAACATTGGTAAAATGACACATTTCTGTCTCCTTCTCTGCATTCCACAGCAGTGACATTCACATTTTCTTCATCATGGCCCTCAGTAGAAAAGCATTCCACAGGGTGACACAGTGCAGACAGGTATCAATACACGTAACTGAAACCAAAGTCTCGTGAAATGGTCGTTACACTTCCGGTGTTGCTTGCATTATACGTTCTGCTTTTGATTTCATCTTTATTGTATTTTTTCCATTACTGATATCCTTTCCATTTTATTTCATTGTTTTTAAATGCTCCCCTTGAGCCACTAAATCAATCTCATCACACACAATTTGGAAACTGTTATCCTAAAACATTAAACTCTAAGAAAAATAAGTGGAACTTTCTCATTAGTATTGTGAAACAACTCTTATCCTCTCTTCC
>PVIA01000380.1:0-48306 GCA_004024845.1 Tonatia bakeri
AGTCAACCAGTAAGTATAGATACAAAAATCTCAAATAAATTGTGTGCATAACATATATTTATAAATAACATACATCACAATAAGAGAGATTATTCCAGAAGTGCAAGGGTGGTTCAACATTCAGAAAATCTATTAGTATAATTCTTCACATTAACATATTAAAGGAAGTGCTATGTTATGGTTTGAATAGGTGCTTAAAAGCATTTGAGAAATGTCAATCCTCATTCATGACAAAAAAACCTCTTAACTGAGAATAAAAGAAACTTCTCTCTTAAGTTAACAAATAATGTTTTTTAGATAATACAGCAAGCATTATATTTAATAGTTAATAGCTAAAACTCAGGGGTAAGAAAAGTGTGTTTACCTTTATAATTCATAACCAAGAAGAGGGCTCTCGATGGGAAGTGAATGGGCTGGCACCTTGGTCTTGGACTCCCCGGTCTCCAGAAGTGTGAGAAACACATTTCTGTTGGGTAAGCCACCTGGACCGTGGTATATTTGTTACAGTGCCCAAACTGACTGGACGCCAGGTAAAGCATGCAGCCTCCTGACCACCTTAACTCCCTTTGCTCTCTTGGTGTTTGTGATTTCCCCCTTGGTTTTCCTCCTACTTCCTGGGCAGTTAATCCTCAGTCTCTCCTCCTCCTCCTCCTCCTCATTTCGCCTTCTAAGTGTTGGTGTACTCCCCAGGACAACGTCCTCAGGTCCCCGACTTCCTCTTCCAAACTGGATGGACCTCATCTGAACTCATAATCTTCCCCGCATACCTTGTCCTCTTGCAGTCACCGTGTCAGTGACTGACCTGGGACCTCACCTGCTCCCCAACATCAGGGGACTTCTCAGGAAGGTCAGAGTGATTGGCTCAATCAAAGGTTGCAAACCAAGGAGTCTCAAAAGTATTTTGCTTGTTTAAACTAGTGTTTATAATAAATGAACAATAACACAAACTCAGATTTTCATCTACTCTTGAAACCTGAATTCCCAAATGACAATACTACCTGGGAGCCGAGTGGCAGCTACTCCCTTTATTCAAGGCCTGTGCCATCCAATCTGTGCAATTTGTCACAGTCCCCACTACTGCCTATTTTTTCCAACAATATAACTGGCATGCTTCTCTCTCTCTCTTTTTTTTAATTGCCTGTACAGCCTTGTCATAAGGTGTGTTGTAAACTTGTCTGGAAACATGCTGGTGCTTTGAAAAAAAAATGTTGCAGAATTACTCATTACATGGGAAAAAAATACAGACTATTGCAGTAGTATGGGCAATGTGGGCTTTCCTCTGCTCTAGCTCACCTCTTAAATAAAGGAAAATGAAGTCAAGTCCCCTGAGTGAAGACCGGTTCCTTTTAGTATCTATGGTGGCTGCTCTCTGCCCCTGCTGTAATCGATTATAAACATGGCAAATAAACTGCCTGATTAATTTGTGCTTGTCCAGCAATTAGACCTGCCCGAGCTGAACAATCGAGTCACCTGAGTTCGCTCATCGACTTCTGCTCTCCTGGTTGGACTCCTGTGTGTGAGTCAGAGGGTTGTTGCGGGGAAGGCGCCTCCAGGCCGTCAGTTTCAGTGGGGCTCCGTGTCACTTCTCCACCCCACAGACTTTGCCTGGGGGGGTGGCCCCCGGAACCGACCGTTACTCACCTTTCCCTGAGATCCAGCTCCTTCCTGAGCTGTGAGTCCAGCCAGAGACGGCTCAGGGTTTGGTAGCCTCAGCTGCATGCAACAGGGATGCCAAGGGCACAGAGCTGAGCCTCAGCTACTGCTTCTTTATAAATCAACCGGAAAATGATGTTTTTGAAAACTCCAAATATATACCTGAAAGTAATGTATTGTATGCCGACTGTAACAGAAAAATAAAAAAGAAATCATTAAAAAACTAAAACGTAAAAGAAAACTCCAAACAGAAATTTATTGTATTATTAAATCAGGGATAAATAACGTGCAGGAACAGATTATAAACCAAGAAAACAGCTACTAAATGATACATGGTCTGTTTAATCCGTTTCAGTTTCCTGATAACATTTTGCAGGTGTAATCAGGTTCTGCTGAAGTCGGGCCACAATTGCCTTATCTGCCAGCAGTTTGCTGGTTGTATTTATGAGCATATTTTTCTTCATAAAATCACCTCCAGGAACCTAATTATTTCAGGTGTCCTCAGTCCCTTGCAAAAGTTCACTCACTGCTCTCCCTTTCCTCTCATGGAATGGGGGACACACTTTAAGAACAGGTTTCTTTTAAAAGGCAGCCTATTTTATTTATTTATATATACATATATAATATAATAGTAAGCTATATGGCATAAGTAAAAATATGATATGAGCCAAATGCACTCATATTTCAACAAAAGAGACTTTCTGTGCAGGAGCTGGGATCTAAGCATCCCATCAGATTGAATCAGCTCCATATTGATTCTCCTCCCTGAGCCCTCGTGTTTCTGAGATGTTATTACTTTTGGCAACAGTAAAAAACTGGTCACTCTTAAATGATAATTCAGGCTGGACAGGTAGGGAAGTAAAACCTGGTCTCCTCAACTCAGGCAAAGCCAAAGAATTAAGTTAGTCTCAGGTGGCACGATGCACGGCTTTGACCTGCGAGTTGTACCTGCTGTTGTTAGAAGTCGAGTCTGACAGTGCAGCGACAGCTTGGTCGCCTCCCTCAGTCCCCATCTCATCTTGGCAGGTCTCCTGGGGAGGGGTGTGTACCGAGTTGACTCTTGATCTAAGAATAAAACAGAATAAAAAATGAAGAAAGCGAAAGTAAGTGGACTTTGGGAGAAAGGAGTAGAAAAGGAAACATTTAGTGAAAACTGACTATAGCCAGGCATTTTGTATATTTTATCCCATTTAGTCTCATAAAACCGTGAGAAGTGGGTATTGTGTCCATGCTATTTATGAAAGAAAGATACGAGACTCTGAGAGATTGTCTGGCTAACTACCAAGCCCATATTCTTTCTATTACTACTTGGAGAATGAGGAAAAGTGGGAAGTCTGAAGGATTATGACCCACTCACTTCAGGAATTTTTGCTGAGAAATTTGTGCAAGGGAGATGTGGCGCTGAGGTGAGGGTGACAGGCTAAGAAGTATCATTTGAAAAGGCTGAGCACCAAATACAAGGCACAAGGAGACCTGTCGACCCCCCCGGGAAGGTGTAGGCTTCTGCTCTGGAGTGTTTGGATTTTGTGGTTCCTTGGTTTAGCCCGATTTGAATGATGAGAGGTGGAGTACATTCTGTCCATTAAGGAGCAGGAAGTGGACAGATGCCAGACATGATCTGACTTAAGTGTTGAAAGAATAATAACTCTGTCGCTTTGCAGAGAATAGACAATACTGGCTCAAATACAGGGTTAAGCAAAGTGGACAGGGGATACAGCAGTGGTCCAGGTGAGATAGGGTGGCAGCAGGAGCCAGGGCGGTACTGATGGAGAGAGTGACAGTGGTTGAATTTACATTCCATTTTGAAGGTGGAACTAATGGCATGGCTGATGGAGTGGAGGTAACATGTGAGACAAAGAGAGAGGTCAAGGCTAATGACAAGAGTTTTTTTTTCTTTGCCTGAGCAATTTATTAACACAGTGATAGGGGAATATTAGAGCAGAAACATTTTTGAAAAGATAGAAGAGAAATTAAGCCTGGTTTGGGATATGCAAATCTGAAGATACTATACACAAGTTGGGTATCAGCGCCGGAGGCACACACAGAAATGCATGGGGTTTGAATCCGTGAGATCCGGCGAGATCACGGTGGGAGAGAGTGTAGAGAGGGAAGAGAAGGGGTGCACAGACCAGGGCCCTCTGGCTCCTGTGTTAGGAATCCCTACTGAGCCACCCTGGAGCCACCCAGTTTCCTTCGCCAGCAAATCCCTCTTCGAACCATTTCCACGGCTCTCACCTGGAGCCCAGCTGCCAGGCTTGCTCCTTCTGATGACTGCAATAGTTTTGTAACTGTGTTATGGCAGCCCGAGCAGACTAATACAAGTGATGGTGACTTTTTGCACTGCCTCTGGTTTTTAGTACCTCTCTCCCCACTTTAGTTCTCTAGTCCTTTTAACACTTTACGCAGTATCTCCAGCACTAAATCCCTTGGTGCTGAAAACACCTAAGGTGATTTCCGTTTTTCTGACTATATACTGATGCACTATTTGCTACCATGGATGAGGGCGCCTCAAGTTGGATCACAATTTACTGATATAGATGCAACTGCTAGAGATTTTGAAAAAAATAAAAAGATAAAATGAAAAACAAAGAAAGACACTAAAAACTGCATTTATTGACATGGTTGCAACTGCCAGAAATTTTGGAATCTCTGTATTATCTTGAGCAGCTAGAGTGTTTACTGTCAGGTTGCTTGTTTCGACAACTGAAACCTGACTCGGCAGTGGCTTAATTCAGTGGGGACGAGTCCACGGCCATACCACCCTGAACATGCCCGATCTTGCCCGATCAACGAGGTCGAGGTGCCATAACTTCTTTGGTATAATTCAAAGGCTTAAGAAAAGGAAGGTTGAAATACGTATTGCAGGTGTGATCCTCCCACTTTCCACTATGTCCCCAGGCAGACCCAAAGCATTGAGAAATACCCTGATGAAAGAAACACCGTAATTCCACGAAGTTCTGTACTGTCTGTCTCTTGCTAGCTGGGGATGGAAGTGATAGGTGCCCCTTTGCAATACACCATCAGAGTGGCTGAGACACCCTGGGTCCAATGGCTAAAGTGGTCAGTAGGCCCAGAACAGCAATCTAAATGTGGTGACCGGTGTGGCTCTCTGACCAGGGTCCTTAGGCCTGAGAGATGGGCAGCCAACTAAAGCAATAAATATGACCAGAACCATCTGAGATCTGGACAATAGGCACTGGACTTGTGTCCCCACAGGAAAATTGTGTCCTCTCACCCTAATCCCGGACTCAAGCCAGTTCGGTGGCATGGAGCTTCTTCTTTTTTAAAATTTGTTTGGTCATTTATTTTGGTCTTTCAATTCTATATATGGCATTTGTCTTTCTCTGACTTATTTCACTTAGCGTAATACCCTCTAAGTCTACCCATGTTGCTGCAAATGGTCAGATTTCATTCTTCTTATGGCCTAGTAATATCCGATTATATGTATTACCACTTCTTTTTTATCCACTCCCCTATTGACAGGCACTTGGGTTGCTCCCACATCTTAGCCACTATAAACAACACTGCAATGAACATAGGAATGCGTATATTTTCAGATTAGTCCTTTGAATTTCTTTGTATATATACCCAGAGGTAGACTCACTGGGCCATGGTTCCATTTTTAATCTTTTTGAGAAGTACAGATAAATTTATTAGTTAAATATTGATTTTACAGCTACTTCCCCTTAAGACAATGTTAAAAGGGTAGTGGGTTAGGGACGGTACATGAGGATGGCCTTCTTCATGAAAGAAAGCAATGTAAATGATGATTAAAACAGAATCTTCATTTAGAGATATTCTCTGCTACAGTTTGTAGGATTTTGGGGTAGGGGGCTGGGTGTTTCAAGGTAGGACCTAGTAAGGCCCGAGTTGGCGGCAGCTGTGTTGATAAGGGAGGCATGGAAGGAGGAGTCTGTGAGCCCCAGCGTTACAGGCAGAAACGGACATGTGGAGACCAGGAGGAGGCCGATGCCAGACCAGCTCTGGAGAGCCCGCAAGGCCCACCTCGGTGTCTTCTCTTACCATCCCTCGTCTTTCCTTCTGTGAGTTTTGCTGTGTTTGTTTGTTTGACTTGATTTTGCAAAACCCCTAGCTTTTCGCTTCCTGGACAAGAGATTTTTGCTGGAAAAGATGCGGGTATGGGCACTCCGCACCCTTTGGATGGACTCGGCCTGTTCTCTGGCCCAGAGGTGCATCTCCGCAGAACAGAAGTGGCATCAGCAAGATCTGAGAGCAAGTGACTCAGAATTCATGGAAAACCCTGCCCCGCCCCATGCAGCGCTGGCCCGGCCCAGGAGTGTGTCCCCCAGACAGCCTCCCCACAAAGATCTCAAGTCTCAGATAAGTGCTTTAGCAGAACTTGTTCTCACTCAGAGCCCTGTGGGTGATGGGGCGGGGGGGATTTTGAGGACAGGCTTGGCGGGTGTGCTGCTGATTGCCTAAACTGCGGAGCTCTTGCTTCATTGAGGAGGAACTATGTCCAAGCAGAAGGCAGAGCCGAAACACTCCCAGCAGTGGAAGGGATTTTTATTTTCAGAGGCCTTGGGGTGAAGAGAAGGAGAGACGGAATGAGTTTGTGAGCCGGGGAAAGAAATGTGGGGGAGGCAGATTTGCCAAGCTGCGATTCTGCTGAAGCCATACTGCGTGGTGGGTGAAGCAGCCTCTCCTGCCTCTCCCCATGGATGACCCAATAATATGGGTGCTAACGGTGTTTCTGGGGTCAAGACTCAGTTCTGAGGGATTTGGGGGCATGGTGAACTTGAAGGGGAGTGTTGGGCAAGGGCAGGGGCACCCAGAGGTGCCCGTCACATCCAAATCAGATACCCTGACGAAGGCTGGAGCAGGGGTCCCAGCACGCTGCCCCTCTACCCACCCTCAGATCCCCGGTGCTGGAAACACCATGGGAAAACCATCATCACAGGCCACAGTAATGGAAGGATACAGAAGGAAAGCTCATCTCTCGTTGGGGTTCTAGTAGGGTAGAACACGAGAAGTCTCCATCTCCACGAAAGGGACTGAAGTGTGCTCCTAGTGAATGGCAATGCATCCAGGTCAGTGTCTGGGCTCTTCTCCAGTCCCCCATCTTGAAAAGGCACCTGATAAAATCCAACTTCCCCTCACCAAATCCCTGAGTGTCTTCCCAGCTGTTCTTCCGCAGCCATTCCCAGACAGAGCAGGCCAGCTGGCGAGAGCCTAGAGCCTGATCTCTGCTCTCCTCCAAGTCCCAGGTCTGTGCAGGAATCTGAGGAGGGAGGGGGTGATGCTCCATGACTGTTAGCAGAGGCCAGGCTGTTCCAAGGGCCCTGCTTGGCTGGGGCTGACCTGTGGTGACTGGCTGACAGAAGATGCATATAGCCTTGTGCAGAGAGCTTCAGGGCCGAGAGGACTGGGTGGATGGAAGGCCCATGGGCAGACATCACACTGACCAAGAAGGTCTGGGACATGTGGCCGTAGTGGGATGCCAGCTTGGGCTCTGTCTCAGTGGGGTGCCATCTCTTTACTGCTGCTGCTGCTGGGGTCGAGGTGGAGTGGCTGGAAAAGCTGCCAGTGGGAGGAAGACTCTCACTGCCAGCGGGGCCTGACGGTGTTCTAGATTTATGAAGGTTCTTGGGCTTCTGTTTTCTGGTTTGAATCCCCTCTTTCTGCATCACAAGAAGCCTGAGAACACCACGGAGCTTCCTGTAGAGGCTGCAGACACTGCACACGGGATCACCCTCTGCGCGGGGCGCCACAGTGAGGTTGTGGTGGTGGTGGAGGTGGTCTGGCTGTTGGCGCCAGCAGAGGCCCACTCAGTGGGAAGGGTACGGCCGGTGCAGCGGTTGATGAGAGACCGGTGGATGCAGTTTATCTTGCGGTAAAGGCCGTAGGTGTTGCCTATGTAGTGCCCTGTCCATCCCGCCTCCAGAGCGGACCAGACACGGCCCCACAGCTGACACACTGTCTGCCTTCCAAGAAGTCATCAAACATATCTACGAGATTGGGGTGTGGGGTAGTGGGGTTGGCGCGGCCGTGCAGGCTAAGATGGGCTGTCAGAGTCTGGCTGATGAAGGGGGTGGGGGTGGGGCGCGGCCTGGCAGCAGCCCAGGATGCACCCAGGTCAGCCATGTAGTCCTGGCAGCGGCTGGAGTACCAACCTTTGAAGTCCCCTCGCTGGATCTGCTCATGGCCAGTCAGGCCCGCATCTGCCGCCACAGCCATAGGCTGAGGCTTCCCAGGCCGTGGCGGGTTCAGTGGTGGCAGCAGCAGCTCCTGCCAGGGACCTGGCGGTGCCCAGGAAAGACACGTGCGGCGGGGTGCAGGCAGCTCCCTTGGCTCTTGCCAGGCTCCAGTCTGGCCTGTCCTGCAGGGTCCGCGGTCCAGCACCCAACGTGACTGCACTGGAACCACCACAGCAGGAGGTGGCTCGGGAGGTGGTGGCTCGGGATGCAACGCCATGAGCTACCTCCCTGTGTGTGTGTGGGCCTGGGGTGGGTGGCGGAGGGGAGGACTCAGCGCCTGCGCTGTGCGGGAAGGCGCCGGGCCACCGCCTCCGCTGTAGGGCCTGGAGGGGCCTGCGGTTGGCCAAGGCGGGGCTCTGGTGCCTGCCAGGCCTCGGCTTCAGAGTCCTCTCCCTCCCGGGTCAAGGAGCAATGCGCGGGACAAATAATGTACCGGTGAGGGACTGTCACAAAAACGAAGATAAAAAATCAAATGCTTTTTAAAATCCTTCAAAGACGCCATTTAGCAAGATTTGTTTACTCAGGGAAATCCCAAATTAACTCTTTAGTTGTTTCTGGAGATGGTGGAGGAGGGGCCGAATCCATCCCAGGGCTTGGCATTCCCCAGTAACTAGGGTGGCAGAAGACGCAGGGTGGAGCGTGGGCGCAGTTGTGGGAAAGGCCTCCAGGTCACACCAGGCGCCATGGCTGCGTGCAGCCCGCAGGACACCCGGGCCTGGGCGCAGGGCGCGGTAGGCTGGTGTTGCAGCCGCCGCCCTGCTGAGCTGGAGCTGCTAGGAGGGCGGGCGAGCATCTGTTCCCCTGCAGGAGATTTGGCCCAAGCCTAGACTTTTTCAGCCACTGTGCCAGTCGCCTCCAGTCCTCTATTTTTATTTTTTTGAGGTAACTGTCTAGTGCTGTTTTCCACGGTGGCTGCACCTGTCTGCATTCTCACCAACAATGCAACAGGGTCCCCTTTTCTCCACATCTTCACCAGCACTTGTTTGTTGCTTTATTGATGACAGCCACTCTGACAGGTGTGAGATGGTATCTGATTGTGGTTTTAATTTGCATCTCTGATGATTAGGTGACATTGAGCATCTTTTCATATGTGTGATTGGCCATCTGTATGTCCTCTTTGGAGAAGTATCTATTCAGGTCCTTTGCCCAATTTTAAATTGGATTGTTTGTTTTTTTGATGTTGAGTTTTTTGAGAACTTTACAAATTTTGGATATTAACCCCTTATCAGATGTATAGGCGAATATTTTACATTGTTGATCATTTCCTTTGCTGGGCAAACATGTTTTAGTTTGATGTAGTCCCAATTGTTTATTTTTCTTTTGTTTCCTGTGACTGAAGAGATATATCAGGAAAAATATTGCTATGAGCAATATCTGTGATTTTACTGCCAATGTTTTCTTCTAGGATTTTTACGTTTTCAGGTCTAGCATTCAAGTCTTTAATCCATAATAAATTTTGAATTTATTATTGTGTATGGTATAAGAAGGTGGTATAGTTTCATTTTTCCTGCACATATCTGTTCACTTTACCCAATACCACTTAATGAATAAACTATCTTTAGCCCTTTGTATGTGCTCGGTTCCTCTGTCAAATATTAATAGACTATAAATGCATGTTTTTATGTGGGGGATTTCTATTCTGTTCCATCGATCTGTGTTGGTGCTAGTACCATGCTGTTTTGATTACTATGGTCTTGTAGTACAGTTTGATATTAGGTAGTGTGATTCCTCTGACTTTGTTTTTCTTTCTCGAGATTGCTGTTGCTATTCAATGCCTTTTATGGTTCCATATAAATTTTTTTTATTTAAATGAATGTTCAAGTACAGTTTTCTCCCCTTTACTCCCAATCAAGCCCTCCCACCCCCCCTCCCTACTAAATTTTTGAAATATTTGTTCTAGTTCTGTGAAACACATCATTGTTATTTTGTTAGGAATTGTGTTGAATTTATAGATTACTTTGGGTAGAATGGACGTTTTAATGATGTTAATTCTTCCTATCCATGAACTTGGTATGTGCTTCCACTTATTTTTATCTTCTTCAGTTTCTTTTTTCAGTGTCTTATAGCTTTCCCAGTATAGGTCTTTTACATCCCTTGTTAGATTCATTCCTAGGTATTTTATTCTTTTTGAAGCAACTGTGAGTGGAATTGTTTTCTTAATTTTCCTTTCTGATAGTTTATTATTGGCATATAAAAATTCAACTGATTTTTGGATATTAATTTTGTGTCCTGCTACTTTACTGGATTCATTTATTAGTTCTAGCAGTTTCTTGGTGGAATCTTTAGGGTTCTGTATGTACAGTATCATGTCATCTGCAAAAAAACAGTTTTACTTCTTCCATCCAATTCGGATGCCTTTTCTTTCTTCTTCTTGTCTGATTATTATGGCTAGGACTGCCAGTGCTCTGTTGAATAAGAGGTGAAAGCAGACATTCTTGTCTTGTTCTCGATCTTAAGGGCAGTGCTTGCAGTTATTGCCTATCAAATAAGATGCTGGCAGTGGGTTTGCCATACATGACCTTTATTGTGTTTAGGTATGATCTCTCTGTTCCCACTTTGCTGAGTGTTTTTATCATAAATAGATGCTGGATTTTGTCAAATGCTTTTTCTGTATCCATTGATATAATCATGTGGTTTTCATCCTTCATTTATGTTTTCTTGATGAGGACTCCACCAAAGCGATGCTGTGTCATTGGTGCATTATATCAGGAAGCATGGGGTGCTGGTTTGTCCATTATCGCCGGTGTTTGAATTGTTCACTGAGTTAAGGTGGTATCTTCCAGGTTTATCCATTGTACTTATTATTTCTCCCTTTTTAATTAATACATAATTTGTGGGAAGATATTATGAGGTCATGTAATTATCAAACGTTCACCCAGAAGTTATAGCATCCACAAAAATAAGTGTTTTAAAGATCCAGCAGGCACGCACACTTAACAGTATTTTCAGTAGAAGGTGAGAAGGCATGGACAGCTCCATCATCTCTTTAGCACTTGGGACTCTAAGAGTATGCCTGGCCCTGGCATACCAAAGTCAATGCCGCTGTGTCTTACAGAGATCTTTGTGAAAGTTTTGCTTCTGGTTTTTGTTTTCTTTGTTGATTTGGCAACAAAAGCTGTATTGGATCTGCCAGGATTTTGAACTGGCCCCTATGTCCAGTACAGAGGCTTTCTGCCTGACTCTCTATTTCCTTAGGAAAGCTTCAGGCCCAGAAATCAACTCTGTTCCTGAAATAAACTTCTATTGCTGGAATATCTAACAGGCACACTTAGATTCTGTTTAATTCAAAGTATGGGAAAAGGTTCTTGCTGGGACCCATACTATAAATGTTGAGCTTGATGGATCATCCCATAACATTCCTTGATGTATAAGGCCACCTATAATTAATGACTACTGGGGGGGCATTTGCAATATGGGAAATATGCTGTTCCCAGCATAGGGAGGTTGGTCAGGTGGAGATGGTAAAGCTTGGGAGGAAGCATTCTAGGTTCATGAGACAGAAAGGAAATATGAAGGAAAGGGAGCCAGGGGTCAGGGTTCTTAGTCCTACACACACACACACACACACACACACACACACACACACACACACAGAAAGAAGGAGAAAGACAGAGAAGGAGAAGGGTGGAGAAAGGAAAGGGAATTTTTGTTTGTGATGGGATAGGTGTGTGTTAGTTCAGCCCTATTCCTGGGTAAGACAGATTTAAAAAAGGGAGATTTATTAGCATAAAATTTTTATTAGCTTTTTTATGCTAATAAAATATATTTTATTTTATTATAATATTACAGTTGTCCCATTTTTTTCTCCCTTTTATTCCCCTCTGCCCTGTACCAACACTTCCACCCACATTCCCCGACCTCAGTTCATGTGCATGGGTTGTACATATAAGTTCTTTGGCTTCTCCATTTCCTATACTATTCTTAACCTCCCCCTGTCTATTTTGTACCTATCATTTATGCTTCTTATTCCCTGTACCTTTTCCCCCATTCTCCCCCCTCCCCACTGATAACCCTCCATGTGATCTCTATTTCTGTTATTCTGTTTCTGTTCTAGTTGTTTGCTTAGTTCATTTTTGTTTTTGTTTTTTAGATTCCATTGTTGATAGTTGTGAGTTTGTTGTCATTTTACTGTTTGTATTTTTGATCTTCTTTTTCTTAGGAAAGTCCCTTTAACAATTCATATAATAAGGGCTGGGTGTTGATGAACTCCTTTAACTTGACCTTATCTGAGAAGCACTTTATCTGCCCTTCCATTCTAAATGACAGCTTTGCTGGATAGAGCAATCTTGGAGGTAGTTCTTTGCCTTTTATTACTTGGAATACTTCTTTCCAGCCCCTTCTTGCCTGCAAGGATTCTTTTGAGAAATCAGCTGATAGTCTTTTGGGCACTCCTTTGTAGGTAACTGCCTCCTTTTCTCTTGCTGCTTTTAAGACTCTCTCCTTATCTTTAATGTTGGGTAATGTAATTATGATGATTTCTTCCTTTGGTCCAACTGTTTTGGGACTCTCTGAACTTTCTGAACTTCCTGGAATTCTATTTCCTTTGCCAGATTGGGGAAGTTTTCTCTTCATTATGTTTTCAAATAAGTTTTCAATTTTTTATTCTTCCTCTTCTCCTTCTGTCACTCCTATGATTTGGATGTTGGAACATTTAAAGTTGTCCCAGAGGTTCCTAAGCCTCTCCTCATTTTTTTGAACTCTTGTTTCTTCATTCTGTTCTGGTTGAATGTTTATTTCTTCCTTCTGCTCCAAACCGTTGATCTGAGTACCAGTTTCCTTTCTTTGCTGTTGGTTCCCTGTATATTTTTCTTTATTTCCCTTTTCATAGCCTTCACTTTGTCCTTTATTTTGTGACCATACTCAACTATTTCTGTGAGCATCCTGATTACCCGCGTTTTGAACTCTGCATCTGATAGATTGGTTATCTCTTCATCACTTAGTTGTATTTTTCTGGACCTTTGATCTGGTCTTTCATTTGGGCATATTTTTTAGTCTGGGCAGACCTATTACATATTAAGGGGTGGAGCCTTAGGTATTCGCCAGGGTGGGAAAACCCATGTTGCTGCATTATGGTGATGTATGTGGGGGAGTGGTCCAAGAGGGAACAACGCCGCTTGTTCAGCTCTTCAGGAAGTGGCTTTCAGTCACTTTCTCCACTACCCACAAGCAAACTGGGCCCTTCTGGTGCTGATTCCTGGGTAGGTGGCTTTGTGTATGTTTTAGGACCCTGTGGGTCTCTCCAAGGAACTCTCCTGTGAGGCTGGGAATTTCTCCCACCGCCTCAACCCCCACAGATTTTTTTAGTCAGAAAATTTGAGGTTTTATTTCCCTGCACTGGAACCCGGGGTTGCGTGGTCTGTCTTGCTCCCCAATTGTTCCTCCCAGTTTATCTGCATGCAAATGTGGGACCACCTGGTCCACCAGCTGCTGCCCCACCTGCCCCAAGTCTCCAGCCATCTCCTTGCTGAGAGTCCTCTCCATCCCGGCTGCCCATCTCTGCCCCTCCTTCTAGTATGGATGAATGTTTCTTCTTAACTCCTTGGTTGTCAGACTTCCATACTGTTCCATTTTCTGACATCTCTGATTGATTTTTGTTTTTAAATTTGTTTTACTTCTTTTGGTTGTGTAAGGAAGCAAAGTGTATCTATCTATGCCTCCATCTTGTCCAGAATTCTAAAATATATATTTTTAGATTTTACAAAATCTCTGTATAAAATGTAAGTTTTATAATATATTATTACTCTAATTTATAATCCCACTGACAGGGTGTAAGGGTTCCCTTTTCCCTACATCCTCACCAACATTTGTTATGTGTCGACTTTTTGATCATAGCCTTTTTGGCAGGTGTGAGGTGATATCTTATTGTGGTTTTGAATTGCATTTCTCCTCTGATTCGTGATATTGAGCATTTTCCTACGTCTGTTGGCCATCTGTATGTCTAATTTGTGTAACTGCACAGAAACTTTATTTCTTTTATGACCTTTTCTCCTTTCTTTCCCTTTGATTCAAAATGGCCTTGTCCAGCACCATGACTCACCTGCCTCCCTTATTCCTTGTGTGTCTGCTCCCTTAATCATTAGGGCCTCAGGACAATGAGGTCCTGGTTAGCATTAAACAATCTTAGGAACAAAACTTTGGGTCTATTGACCACAGAGACAAAGTTTCAGTATAACCAAAGATAATATCTAGGCCTCAGCTCCATTTTAGTTTCAGACTCAGAAAACTGGAACGACCCTACCAAACATACCCTTGTGAAACTAGACTAAATGACGCCATGGCTGCCATCAGGACCAGATACAATGATCAACCACCTCCTACCCTAGCACCAAACCATCAGTAGAGACCACAACCCTGACAATAACCCTAACTCCCTTAGTCCCTTATATAACCCATACCCTAGAAGCCATTGGAGAGCCAGATTTTTGACATTACTTACCTGTGACTCTGGGCTTGGCCACATTTCCTCAAATAAACCCTTACCTTTGGGAGCTGCAAGCTCTCCTGTTTGCATTTGATTGGGCTTTCATGGGCACAGGCAAATGGCACCTTTAGTCTGGTAACACTTTCTTGTAGATATCTTCAATTTTTTTGCCTCTATTCCACCCATTTGCCTGTTGCAACTCAACCTTGCATAAACCAAGTCACTACCTGCTGTGTGCCTGGCTGCCTGCACCTTAGTCTTTCAGGGCAAAAATCCCACAATTGGGTAGATTGATAAGACTTTTCAGCCCTGTGATGACCAACTACTTACTCTAAGCTCATGATGTCCAGCCTCGCTGGTGAATACCATCATTCTTTCACTTTTTTCAAGGAATATTTGTACATTCTCCAGTTTTCTAGTTGCATGCATCCCATGCTATGTTTCTCTCACCTTGCTTTGTGTAAATTTTTCTAAAACTCCAAACAGCATATAATATAGAAACCCTGTCCATTTCTTCCAGCTACCAAATCCAAGCACCTGGTGGTATTGCCACCCAATTTTCCTACTCTCCTGTGTCTGAGGAGGTTTCCTTTTTCCTTGGCAAAGCCAGGCTCCCCTTTTGCCTTATGAGGATGTTTGTTCCTTTGTTAGGGTGTCTGCTTTTACCCTCTTGAACCCTTAGCTTTCTATTGAATCCATCCCATCAATATTTGCATATTATTAGAATACACGAATATAGAATATTAATGTTTTTCTAATCCCCTCCGTCTATTGCCCCAATTATTTGTTTCCTTACTTAGCTGCACTTCTTCTAAAAGCTTTCTGCATCACACCCTCACCTCTGATTTATTCTTCATTGTATTCAATTGTGGCTTTTGTCCTCTCCATGCAGTAGAAAGCAATCTCGCTAGGTCACTTCATGCTGCCAAAGTCAATGGTGATTCTCTGCTCTCCTTTTATTGGATCTTTCAAGGCATTCTAGGTTTTTAACCACTTAAAAAAATATTATATTTCTTCTCTTGGCTTCCATACCATATTCCCTTGTTTTTCCCCCAGCTCTCTGGTCTTCTCAGACTTTGTTGCTAGCACCTTACAATACTTCCTCCCTCCTTCCCACCCCAGCCCCTCTGCTGAACTCTAATATTTGAGTTCCTCAGGGAATAGTTCTTGGCCCTCTTCTCTTCTCCCTTTAAATCCTCATCCCTTCTATTCCCATGCTTTGTGATACTATGTTATATACTATGGCCCTTGAATGAATATCTGTAGCCTAGACTTTATTCTGGTCCCCAGACTCTTATAGTTAATGACTGTTTTTTTTATATCTCTAACTAGATGGCTCATAGAAATCTCAAAATTGCAATGCCTCAAAGTAAACATTTGATTCCTCCATTTTCATTGCATCATTCTTCCTCTTCTGGAACAATTACACTCAGGCAGAACCAGCTCCATCTTTTCTGCCACCTCCTTCTCATTCTCTGCTTCCACTCCCCCAACACAGAGTCTAATTCATCACAAATTGCAGTTGATTCTATCTCCAAAGTATGTCATGAAATTATCGTAGACCTGTCCCTATTCATCTCCATAGACACAACCCAAGCCGCCGTCTTCTCCTGCCGGACTCCTGCCTAACCTCCAAACTGGTCTTTCTGTTCAGCTCTTGCCCCACTTCAATCCACTCTTCATGTAGCAGCCAGGATGGTTAAATAAATGAGGATAGGATTATATCTCACACTCACAAATAAACTGCCCCCCCCACCATTGAAAACCATCAATGGTTTATTTCACTTAAAACACAATATAAGCCCTTTACATGGTCTGAAGTTCCTGCATGATGTGACTTTCCTCACTGACTTGCCCTTGAACTGCTTTTCCACTCAATCACTGCACTGATTTCCCTCCTCCCATTGGCACCTCAAGTACACCAAACTCTTTTTCCCGTCAGGGAATTTGTATAAACTATTCATTCTGCCTGGGATGTCCTTTGCCCGGCTAACTCTGAGTTAGCACTCAGTTCTAACATCATTTCCTCAGCACTGCCTTCTCTCTGCTTTTCTACCTCTCGACAGCCAGTATTTTCTATTGTAACAGTCCACTTTGTAAATATATATTTATTTGTATGTGTATTGGTTTAATGTCAACTTTCTTTAAAGACATTTAATCTCCATGAAGGTAGAAACCAGGACTGTTTTGTTTGCCCTTGTATATTAGTGATTATAGTTCCTGGCCCATAGTAGATACTCAATATATATTGGTTGAATGACTTTATTTTGTAGTATAATGTAGGTAATGATAAGTTCTTCAAACCCAGGCTGAGGTCAATTGTCTATTTTTCTCTGTAACTGCCCTGAATCTCTTAATTCCTCAGGCAAGGATGTATCATTTCTTCTTACAAAGTTCTATTTTATAGCCTTCTGTATTTACATTGACAAGGCTACTAATATTAGATTACTGATACAAACATTCCACTGTCCTCCACCTCATGTTATAGGTAGGATGATGATGTTCTTCTATTGTGTTAGATTATTGTTTCAATGTCTGCTACTCCTTCTTGTGATAAGATCATTACACCTCCTGACCCTTTGCCATCAGGTTTGCGTATGTGACCTGTGACACTTACCTCTCCAGGTAGGAGGATTGCATTTCTCTGATATCAGATATAGGCCAGGTGACTCGGTTTGGCCTAAGCGTGTAAGTGAGGTATGCCACTTCTGAGCAGAAACATTCGAGCCATTGCATTAACCCACAAACTCTCATTTCCATTTATCACGAGAATGGCAATGTCCCATCTAGGGGCTACAGCTTCAGCCTGGATTCCAAGGCCTTAGATAACCTAGCATGTCACATGAGGGGGAAATAAACCTTTGTTACAGTCAAACCCTACCTACACTGACTGATAGACTTACTTCCTTGAAGTTGGATATGGCCAGTGTGACTGTTGCTCCCAACAAAATGTGAGTGCAAGTCCCTTGTGTCACTTTTTGGTGGGTTTAGCTTGGTCATATCTCTCCAGGCTTCAGAAGTCCTGCCTCTGGGCCCAAATACAGTGCAACAGTAAAGAATCAGGAATAAAATGTAGGGAAGATGTGATATTTAAGACTTGGTAAAGAGAGAGAGAATAAGATCGCCTGGAAGAAGACCTTTTGCACCTAATACAGAAGGGCCTTGACCCTTTCATCCATATCCTTACTGCTGGCTTTGGGCTACTGAGCATTTTCTTGGATAGCTCCTAACCTGTAAAGGTCCTGAAATCCTGGATATCAGAGATCACTAGTTCCCTCTCTCCTTGGCTCCCCACCAGGGAAGTGAAGGAGTGTTGTGTACTTACTGCAGCAGTATGGCCCAAGGCAAGCTCCCAGGAGGAATCCATGCTCCTGCCCTGCCTGCTGGTGGGATTCAGAACTTTGCCCCTATAAAGTACCTAACTAATGTCATTGGTTTATTGACAGATGTACATGGTCAGGAGGTTCTTGAAAGAGTGGCTAAGATACAGTACAAAATAATGCCACATTCCAACTTCTGCAGCAAGAAACGTTTCTTGTATGCCTGCTCCATTCTTGGAAATTAACAAGCACCATCTCCTTACAACCACCAGGTAAGGAAAGTATAAACTCTATTAGACAAGTGGGGACATTAGTTTAGATAGCACAGGTCACAGAACTGGGAGTGGAGAACTTGAGTTTCAACACACATTTTAATTTCTTCCTCTTCTTTCTTCTCTGTCTCTGCCTTTGTCTGTCTGTCTGTCTCTCTCTATGTTAGTGACATTGCACATGGCACTACCAGTCTTTAAATCTCATCTCTATGACTTTTTTCCTCAGAAGCTCTTCCTGGTCTGGCATCAAAGGACAATTTTCAATTTTCTGGAAAGAGTATCTTTGTAACAAAAGCTATTTCTTAAAGTATGATGAAAGAGCCCAGAGTGGCAAGCTTGGAGAACTAAAATAACAAAATCTTCTTTTCCAATTCCTGTTGGTGACTCCAGCACAAGCTGTGTGCGCTCAGGGATTACTAGAGCTCCTAGCTAGAGCCACTGGCCTGAGACAGTCCTCTTGGGGATGTTTCAGACCCTGAGGCATCACCTGGTGTCCCTCTGAAAACAGTGAAATGCACCAGATGAGAAGGTGAGCTGCAGGGCGTGTCCCTGCATCAGATGGCTTCCCAGAAGTAATCGTGGGCTTCCCAAGTCAGAGAACACACCATAATTAAGGGAATATGCTGGAATAGCCACAGCGCCCATATCTCAGGCAGTGCCACCCATTGCTCCTGCCTGCTGCTGCCATGTCTGTCCTGAGGCTGACCTACCAACTCTTGAAGGTGACTAATTGTTTGGTGGTGGCTCTGCTAGGCTTTTTACGGCCTGCGGTCTTCTAGCCCTTAAGGAAGTTCTTGGTGGGAATGTGAATGGCATATCTGTGTTAAGTTTTGTAGAAAAAGAACATCTTCCTGCCCTCATCTCCCACATTTCTCTTCTTTTTGGTGGATGCTGATAAAAAAGGGCTGAATCTCTAGCCCCTTATTGAGGCAGTAGGCAGATGCTAGGTGTGTGAAAATGGGAGAAAATTTAAGCTCTTTAATTCAGGGTATGCCAATTACTGCTTCTGGGAGTTGATATCTGGTTCTCATAGCCTGTCCTTATATTCTGGGAAACTGGCCTTTACTGACAGGAGCTGGGCATTAACTTATTTCTTATCTCACTCTACAAAGGCTGGTACAGCACCCTGCTGCTTCCCACAATGTAAAAGTAAATAACAGCTTCCCTACCCCATGTGTAAGCTGAAAGGGACTGGAGTGTGGGAACTTTGGCTTTCTGTGGCGCGAACCTGTGGGAACTTCTGGAGGGAAAGACGTTTGCTCCAGCAACCCAGCAGGGCAGCTGCTCCTTTCCAGAAGGGAGGTGAGAAGATTATCTTACCTTTCCAGGTCTTTCCATGGAGGAGATGCAGACAGCCCCGTGGTCTGACGCCCTTCCTGTCAGAACTCACTCACCTGGCACAGTGCAGTTAGGTTGGCATTGTGGCGCTGGGAACCACGAGGCCATAGAGGTGGGCAGAGATGCCTGGCTCACCCTCCTGCCTGGGGTTGGCTTTCTTTGAGCTGCTTCCCGGCTTCCCTCCTCATCGTCTGCCCAAACCAGTTTTCCCACTTGTCCCTTTCTCACACTTCCTTATAGTCTTCACTTGCCTATTTATGGACTAATTCCGTCTCCTTAGCAAACATTCCTTTCAAGCCCCTTCGGAAGTGTTCCTCACGAGAATACCTTGCAATCACAGAGTTCAAACCATGAGAAACTCCCATAAGATCTGCCGTTTTCTTGAAAGTCCTACTTAAATCAACATTCCTGGTAACTGGAGTTTATGCAAGCAGAACTCACTTCTTTTAACTATCTTTTTTTTTTTTTTTAGATTTTACTTATTTTTGGAGAGATAAGGGAGGGAGAAAAAGGGAGAGAAACATCGATGTGTGAAAGAGATCAACTAGTTACCCCCAACTGAGGACCGGGCTCGCAACCCAGGCATGTGCCCTGACCTGGAATCAAACTGGTGATCCTTCGGTTCTCAGGCTGGCGCTCAATCCACTGAGCTACACCAGCCAGGGCAGAACGCAATTCTTGATCCCTGGATGTTCGTTCTTGGTTTTGGCTGTTTTGCTTTATAAATCTTGAGGGTTTCCTCCCTGCTTTCTTATTTGTCATCCAATGTTGATTAGATCTCTGCATTGGTCAGTTTCCAGAGTCTGTGCAAGTTGCTCAGCCATGAGAACAATGAGGCACTCAAGAAATAATCCTGGCGATTTAGTAGAGTTAAGGAGCTTTGACTCTACTAAATCAAAACCTGGGGTTGAAGTTCAAACTCTGCTCCTCACTCACTCTCAGAACCTATTTCTTCAGATGAAGATGGGGCTTGTAACATCACGTATTTATGAGGATAACATGAATTAATCCAATATTACAAAGGAACCTGTATAAACCATACTGTACAAATCGTAGTGCACGATGACAGTAATGGTGAAGAAGAAGAAAGAAAGAAAAGAGTAATGATGAGAATAAGCATGAGAGTAAGATGACTTTCACTTCTGGCTGGGAGGGAAGCAGACTTAGGCAAATCCTGAGAAAAGAGTTGGTGCCTTTCCTTCAGCCTTGCACAGCTAAGCAGAGGTCATCGAGCAAGTATTTATTGATTGCTAGTGTGTGTTACTGAGGGTACAGAAATAAATGAGATCTGGCCTCTGTGTTATATGCCATACTAGAGGTAGGCATGAAATAGAGTGGAAACAGGCAGGGAGCAATGAGTTTTCCTGGGTGTATATTGTGTTTAGGTCTCAGCCTATTGGTAAACAACCTTGTGCTTAGACTAGACTTCATGGTTCTTATTATGATTGCAAGATATTCTTCAGCAGTAACCTTAGGAAATTTTGGGGGGAAATGGCCATTACTTAACAGGACCTGGAAATTACATGACACACCTGGGGCCACACAGGGAGGTGAGAGCACGACTGTGAGCCTTGGGTTCTGCTTTTTGGGGGTCAAAGGTGGGGGGACTAGGGTTTTATAGGCTCATTCTTTATTAGTGAATTTAAGACAGGAAAGCTGAAATGTAAAGCATAGAAAGAGTAAAAAAATCCCATGTAGTCCAAATGGTTAGTTATTGAAATCAACTAAGATCTAAGACAGGAGCCTCAGTGCAGGGAGGTGCTAGGCTCTTTATCTAGTCCTATGGCTGGCAATGTGTTTATTTGATAACCTATAGAGAGCTGGCCCAGGACAGGGTCACCTCTTACCTGGGCCTCAGGGTGGGGCTGTGATCAGCCACGTCTTATCCTTGGTCGGTGCTAGTTTCAGGGTTCCTGGGCTGGCCTTGTAGGAGCCAGACTTGACAGCTGGAAGACTTCTCGTCACCCCCACTCCCCAGTGGATCTTTTAAGGGAGTCCACACTATGCCTGGAGTGACAAGAATCTCAGCAGACAACACATGTTGTGCTTCCATAAAACATGATGAACATTCCAGAGGCTTACTAAGGAGAGGATTACTCAAGATACTCTACACTAGAAAATACTGGTCCAAGCAGTTATATGATAAGTTGATTTGCATCAGATCAACTAGAGCACGTCTGTCATCTGATACTGATTTCTTTTTTGTAACACTCCTGCCACACTGGCGCTGGATTAGAAGTGGGACTGTCCTGTGACAAGGCACAGTTTGTTCAGAGATGGGTGAGGCTCAGAGGACATGAATAAAAAGGCCATTACATACTTGGAGTAGACTTTACCTTTGGAAAGAAGGGTGGGAAAAAAGCCCAAGTATTTTCCTGTACCCTAATACCCAGAATGCCAGATCTGGAAGGGTTCATGGTGGTTTACGGGTGGGAAGAGGTCTTACTGAAAGGGTCAGGGAGGGGAGCAGATTCTTGGCTATCCCGTGTCTCTTGTCTCCTAGGCTGGGACTCTTTCCATGTCTTCATCTCAACCTAACGTGTGGTTGCCAAAATTCTCCAGACCGGTCAAATGGGACCTCTGTCTGCTCATAACAAAGGCATAGACTGTTGAGACCTTGCCCGGGAAAAAGTTGTATGTATGTATGTATGTATGTATTTAATTTATTTATTTATTGCAATAAATTCACCAACTCACAGCCTGACCAATGGAGCACTTCCATTTAGCTCCAGGCAAGGTGCTTCATGGATTTGCCAGGAGCTTCTAGCTGCCACTTCATTGGCACCCAGATGTGGCTACTAGGACTCTGTGACTCATTCACAAGATTCTTGGTAGCCCAGTTCCTACTTTCCTATGAGATTCTCAGAATAATGGTGATAATAAGATATAATGAATGTGGGACATTTAATAGAGTGAAAACACTGATAGTGATCAAGAATAAACAAATATAGTTGCCAGGTCACAAAGGACTATTAACTCTTCTGGTCTGGCTCCCCACCTAGAGCTAGAAGATAGCCAAGAATTATATAATTATAGGGAATGGAAACTTGCCTAAGAGGCCACAGCATGGTCCCTGAGATAAATGGTTGCAATTCTATGTTCATCAACCTTGGGACCCTCTCCTTTGGGTCTTCTTCCTTCCTTCTTGCTTGCTTGTGTCCAAGTCTATCGAATACATCAGTTCAGGTCCACAGGTGTCATTATGCAGGTTTAAAGCCTTCCCCATTCAGGTTCATGTTCCCTCAATGTTCCAGGAAATGACCAACCCACCAAGGGATGCTGCTTACTTGAAGCCTTCTGGTTCTCCTGAGAGAAAAAGGGCCAAGTTCAAGTGCTGGGTAGCCTACAAGAATACTCTTGCCTTGCCCCTTCTCTGTACATCTGAGGTGAGCGGGGAGAGGTGGCAGTAGTCACATCTTCCGTTTCATTTGCTTATCTTGGCAGAGCAAGACTGGGACCTGGGCACTTTTCTAAGTCCCCAAATTGCTACATTGTTTGCTGGGTGACAGCTAGGATGTATTGACTTTCCATCATCTGGTTCTTCTCTCTCTCTGTTACTTTTTTACCCTCTAGATTTCATTAGAGATCACAGCATTTCCCAAGATTTTTGTAGCCAGATATCCAATTTCTGTTCACTGGATGATCTTTGTTCTCAAAGTATTTTATAGAGACTGTAAAAGTGACAACAGAGACATAAATCACCTCTGCGTGCTTTTCAGAAGACAGGCCTGACGGGTCCCAAGCCAGCTTCTGCTGCGCTGCACACCAATCTTCTTTCTGTTTCATTTTCCACTCCCCTCAATCTGATTCTCTTGAGGCCAAAGTTTCTCACTGCTGATACCTCTTCAGTGTTGAGACCTTTGTTCATATAGTGGTTTCTCTCCTTCCTCTGACTCCTGTTCATGGGTAAAAGGACTTTCTGGGTGGCATCTAGCTAGGGAAAGCCTGTTGTTCTCTGCTGTCTATTGCTGTCAGAAGATTCTAGAATCAGAGGGACTTAGCTTCAAATACTGATTCCACCTTACCAGCCACATGAGTTACTTAATCTCTCTGAGCCCTGCCAGCCTCCACATATCTAAAACAAGAAATTATATCTATCTCATACAGATGTGGAAATAAAGGAGACCCATGTAGAATGTCTAGCCTAGGAATCTGGCACATATTAGCAGCTTCGTAAATCTATGTCGTCTTCTAAATGCCTCTACTCTGGAGGCGATTTAGCCTTGACCAGTAGACTAGCCTCAGGATTGGAGGCTGTCACTTGTAGCATTTATAAAACTGTATCCTCTTCTAAGAGAGTTTAAAATGACTTGTTAGATCAGTAAGAAAATGGGAATGTCTTAATTTACCCAGTCATCACAAAAGGAACCAAAATAAAGCTGACAATATAAGTAATCTCAAGTTGTTCAACAAGAAGTGTTCAGTGGGCTGTGATGTGCATGTAGCATTTAGCTCATGAGACTAAAATTCATGCTTCAGAAAAATGGCAAATGTCATGGTATGAAACTTCAGAATTGCTTGTGAGTAGCTGAAATCTCAAACATTCATCCGCATCTGCTAAGGGTTAGCTGGCCTTCAAGGATTTGGAGAGAGGGGTAGACTTCTTCCAAAAGTACAGCCAGGGGTGGAAGGGAAGGTCCCATCAACAGAGGACAACATTGGCCAGGCGCAGACAATACCTCCAATGAGGGGCTCACGCAGTAGGGAAGACTCTCAACAGAAGGTCACTCCATCTTCCTTTTCCTCTCCTTGAGTGGTGGGGAAACTGAACAGATGCTGGAGAACAGGCTTGAGGTGGTCAGCCTGATTTCTGCCCCGGGTCGCTTTGGGGACTGTGCTGCCTTTTTAGGTTGTATGTCTCAGATTGTGAATAGTGGTTTAATGGACTTTTTTTTTTTTTCCAGAGAGGAGGGGCTCCTTCCTTTTCAAAAGAAAAATAAAGCAAATAACAATATTAGTAACACTAAGTTCCTGTAGAGAGTGTTCTAGTTCAAGGACAAATTTAGAATGGGAACAGCAAGTGATCTTCCTGTAGACTGTTGCATCCTGAATTGCGTTCTCAGAGGCCACTGTCATGAAACCACAAGCTGTGGGAGGTGTCAAAGAAGCTCTCGAGTTTTCATATGATGACTATAATATTCTAAACATACCAAAAATAAGCCTAAAATCTGCATCTTTGCTCGAGGAAGTGGTGATATTCAGGAGGGAAGATGATGCTCTGGGTTCAGTCTCCACTGTGTTGGCTCAGGGATCACGGATTACCCATAAGGTACAAGGAGGCTGCTCCTTAGGCATCTTTGACCCTACAGTTAAACAATGCCAGCACAGTGCCTGAGATATGCAGTCTCGTGAAGTTGACAAATTACTGAATGTATGAATATTATCTAGTGTAGAAGTTGCTCTAAAGCCCATCCATCCTTAAAGTAGAGTGTGGGGATGGAGATACTTAAGGCCAAAGACTTGGGGATGAGACCAAAGTTATATTCTGCTTAGGAGCCCATGATTCTCAGTGATATTATATGCACATGCAGCTTTGCATGTGGGTCAAGCCAGATATCTGAGCCATGCTCCCTTGCCTTTAGCTGAAACCAGGTTTTGTTGTTGCTGTTATTCATTTGTTCATTCATTCATTCATTCATTCATTCATTCATTCATTATTTAATAAATACTTATTGAATAATATTATATCTACCATGTTCATGCAATGTTTTGCACTGAGGAAAACTGATAAACATCTCTGACCTTGGGGAACTTAATATACTAGTGAATTTATTAGTAGGTGCTATAACAGGCAAACCCAGAAATCTCAGGGGGCAAACACAATACAGGGTTATTTCTTGCTTCTATAAAGTCAAATACATGACAAAGGTCGGGAGAGAGGTGGTCAGATTACTGTACTTATCCAAGGAGTCTGGCTGACTGGAAGCTCTGCTACCTTCATTGTGTGGCTTCCCGGTCACCTTGGGTACTGACATTAGCCATTGTCAGACAGTGGGAGAGAGAGAATGGGAGCTGGGACATTGTGAACATCACTTTCACCCATATTACGTTCATTAGAGCGCAATCATAGGGCTTTGTCCCTGTAGAAGGGAACTGGGAAATGTTCCTGGCTGGGCAGTGACTTGCCAGCAGAAGTTCTTCAATAGTGAAGAAGCACATAAATATTTGGGGGCCAGGTAGAGACATTTTGCACACTTACATTCTATTAGGGACAAAGAGACAGACAATAAATATGTAAGTGAGTACATCGTATAGTATTTCAGATGATTAATAAAGTCAGGGGGAGGAAAGGGGGTGAAAACAATTGTGAAAATAATTTTCCCAAACAATTATTCATTGGGCCATATTGTCTGCAGAGCACCTATGAGTTGATCCTCTGAGTGAAGAAGTAAAGGCTCGACCCAGCAATTCCACTGCTAGAATTACATCCTAAGAACCCTGAAACACCAATCCAAAAGAACCTATGCACCCCAATGTTCATAGCAGCACAATTTACAATAGCCAAGTGTTGGAAGCAACCTAGATGACCATGAGTAAATGAATGGATCAAAAAACTATGGTACATTTACACAATGGAATTCTATGCAGCAGAAAGAAAGGAGCTCCTACCCTTTGCAACAGCATGGATGCAACTGGAAAATATTGTGCTAAGCAAAATAAGCCAGGCAGTGAAAGATAAATACCGTATGACCTCACCTTTAACAGGAACCTAAACAACAAAACAAAGAAAGAAGCAAAATATAACCAAAGACACTGAAATAGAGAACAGACTGACAGTGCTTGGAGGGGAGAGGAAGGGGAATTTCAAGGGAAAAGGGGAAGGGTTTACAGGAACAAGTATAAAGGACACATGGATAAAAAACTAGGGGCAGGTGGAAATGGGAGGGAGGAGGAGAGGGCTGGGTGGGTGGGCCGGGGTGGGAGTAAAAGATAGAAAATTGTACGCAACAACAATTAAAATAAATTAAAAAAGATAAAAATGTTCAAGTAGGGGGGAAAAAAAGAAGAAGTAAAGGCTGTTTGTCCTGAATTGTGCTAGATTGAAAAGAGAGATTTTCCTTTGTGTTCGAACAAGCCATATTGTCATCACCACAAATGACCCTGGAGTTACAGAGCTTATTGAATGCCAAAGGTATTATAAAAAAACATAAAAGATGAAGACTGATAAAGTGGGCTTAAATTTGTCTCTGGGTCCTTTCCATTCCTCTAGCTTTTATGTGCTAGTACTAACCCAGGCTGGAGTTCATGTCCTTTTAGTTTTGACTCTGTGTCCACTTTTGGATAATCCCACCTTCTTGATTCTAAAGAGATCTACTTCCCTGATGTGTGTAGAAAATCAAGGGTGATTCCCTCCCTAGTAACAGAGTACTGTGACCTTTATGTTGAGTTGTCTAGCTGGTTACTTCATACCAATGAAAAAAAGGTTAGTTGGAAAGTTATTAGTGAGGGAAGTTGAATGGTGTTAGCTATGGAAGAAAATTCTGTATTTGGGAAAAGGCAGAGGCTTCGACATGTCGGAAAACTTCACTTGTGCCTCGCATTGTGGGCTCACTTCAACAAGGATTTATTGATCCTTTTTACAGACCTGGCCCTCTGCTAGGCACCGGCAGTATAGTAGTAAACACAATTCTGCCTCCATCTCAGGGGCTTCACGAACCAACAGGTGGATTTCAGCCAGACTGCGAAGGGCTGAGTGTCATACTCACAGTCCAGGGTTTGTGCTCCGCAGTCAGTGAAGGAACATCAGAGAGATGACTTCTCTGCTGGGGAGTGGGTGACAGATGTGGAAACTGGCCCTCACTCAGTGTGAGGCGGTTAGCAAGTCACCCTTTCTGACTCTCATGCTCTTTGTCTGGAGAGGGGAGATAATAACAACTTCCCTGCCAGTCTCACAGGGCTTGTATGAGGATCAAGTGAAGAAATCATGTTATTCGCCAAAGAAATGCTATTCAGGCACCAAGAGCTATCATTAAGATTGGTCAATAATCTGGACAACGTGGGTGCCAGGCAGTGATGCTCTGAGACCGTGGCAAAATCTTGCATCCAGAATGGGCATCTCACGTCTTTGAGAAGAAAAAAATAATTTTAAAAAAGTTTAAACAAAGGAGTATTTTGAAATAAAAGTTGATTTTTCTTCTTTTCAAGTAAGGCTTGTTGTAAGTGAAGGAAATGAACAGGGAAGACCCACAGGGCACAAACAGACGCACACGTGGGTGCAAAGAGAGGGAGTGAGCAGGCCAGAGGGGCTGCTGCAGCAGTGGGAGAGGGCGGCCGGAGATTTCTGCAGGAGGCCGAGACTTGCCAGGCTACCACCCGCCAGAGCAGCAGCCCTGACCCGGCCTTCAGAGAATGCTGGAAGCCTTTCCTCAATCATTCTTCTTCCAGGGAATGTGTGGCCCCAAAGAGCTCACCCTTCCAGAAATAATGGCTTGGCTCTTAGCCGCATTATGACTCTTCTTATCTCCTGTGATTTCCTGAAGTGTCGTTCCAAGAGGAAGGTTTGTGCCCAGGAGGCCTCAAGACTTATCTGGCTTTTCCACGGACTTCGGCACCTTGCCTACCAATGCAGGGCGAATTATAAAGCAAGACATTCTTTTGAAAAATGGGGTAAGTTAATGTGATGTAAGATATCACAGGCCTGTTCCCAGACCATGAAATCCCATTAGTTCAGCCCAAACTTGAGAATTCATTCAACATGGAAAGCCTGTCTAGGAGATTGTCAGCTTTGAAAAAAAATGCTTATTTTACACGGTTTTCCTCTAATGTATGAATCTGGAAAAATCAGAGAAAGAAATGGTCACATATATTTTGCTGAAAAAGAAGTAATCATACTAAGTTAAAGTCTTTTTAGTCAAACTTCAGTATTATAGAAATCAATTCATTATTATAGTTATTACAGAAATAAAATCTGAATGACAGCATCAGCCCTTACTGAAAATGTATTCTCACTTTTCAGTGCTCCACAGTGACGGGGGAGAACTTTACCTCCAGGCACGAGAAGGAGGCTGAAGCCTGGCTGAGCGGGGCGAAGAGAGTCATTACCTGCACATCGAGCATGTGCTGTGGGCCACACATCTAACCCAAACCTCGTCAACGTCACCCCAGTACCTTCTATCAAGGAGCCAGAGTCACCCTCCTTTCGTAGATAAGCACACTGAGGTCAAGAGAGTGATTTTTACCACAGGTCACACTGAAGTGGCGGAACTAATATTCAAGCCAGTCTACCTAACAACAGACCCTAGGTGTTTCCTCAGCCTTCCCCCTTTATCTTGAAAGTTTCTTGGGACTTTGGCTAGAGACTGGCTAGGAGGCAGAGGCCTTGGAAAGCTGGGTGGGTCAGTGAATAGAACTTGGTGGGCCTCTCCATCACAAAGGTGTAAGGGTCAGGGAGACGTCCCCCATTAGAAATCACTATGCTAGGCTCAGCCACTCTCCCTCTTTCCACCTTTTTTCTTCTTTCTTTCAGGGCAGGGTTTCTCTGTCTTGGCCCTGTGGACACTTAAGACCAGATAATTCTTTGTCACTGGGGCTGTCTGGTGCCCTGTGAGGTGTTTAGCAGCACCCTTGGTCTCTACCTACTAGGTACCTGTAACAACGCTTCCCAGTCAAAACACTGAAACATGTCCCCAGGCATTGCCAAATGGCTTCTGGGGTTGGGAATGTCCCCTGCCCCAGTTAAGAATCGTTGTTTTATGGTGACCAGTGCAGTTTGCCCTGGACTGAAGGGATTCAGGGCTAAAACTAGGATGGTCAGGAGCACACTGGGTTGACTGGTCACGCTACAAGTGAAATTTCCTCTCCAGCTAATAAAGACTGTGGCTGGGGAGAGGCATGGGCTGATAATGTGGCTGTTTCGCAGTCTTCAGTTTCTCTAGGCTGAAGCCAAAGCCCACAGCCCACAGCCTTGTGGCTGTGCCAAAGTCCATCTGTTTAACACGTCTTTCTCTCCCCCACTAGCCCTACTCCCTTATGGTCAGAGGGGCCATTGGAGTACCTGTGTGGGTCTTTTTAGGACGGAAGCAGACCAGAGGGAATGCTGGTGTGTGAGTGAGATGGGAGAGGCAGTTGGGGACTGGACTGCAGAGAGCTCATTCGTGTTGCCTGAGCGGGCATTAGGCATGTATGTGCATTTACTGACGGGCATCCAACCTGTGGCCAGTGGGCCACAGGCAGCCCAGGTTGGCTGTGAACATGGCCCAGCACAAAATCATAAATTCACTTAAAACATTATGAGATTTGTTTTTGTGATTATATGTCACAACGTCTTTAATGGGCGGCCCAAGACAATTCTTCTTCTTCCAGGGTGGTGCAGAGACACCGAAAGGTTGCACTCCCCTGTGAGAAGATAGTGAGTATTGGATGAGGGGAGGTTTCCAGCTCAGAGTTAACCTAGCCCGTGCCTAGGTTGTATACACATTTTAATTTATTTGCTGTTATGAAATATTTTTATGAGTTACTCTGACAACTTAGTAAGGGCATATTCCTGAGCGATAAAAGGAAAGCCTCAAAACTGGCTTGTTTTTAGGATTATTTTTGTAGTATTGTTTGAGAATATATTAGAAGGAGTAATAAATATTTTGGTTCTTTGCAAACTTACAAAACACTTCCAAAATGTATCATATAATATGCCCCTCAGCCTTTTGCTGTTGGTGTCATTCATATTCCCATTTATGGGATGAACGTAGTAGAGTTCTGGAGCAATAAGCAGCTGGCTGAGGACCAATGCCAGGTGTTGCATCTGAGTCACTGGGCATCGCATCTTACGCCCTCCACACTCCTCCAGTAGAGCGAGTCCTGCATGTAAGCGCCGAGTCTGTGTTTCTGTAACTATAAATGGTGAAATGACAAGTGTAGACACGGAGGGTGAGAAGCAGCTCCGTTGCCCTGACTCTGACTGTGGCCCTTGCCCCTTCTCCGTCTTCAGCAAGTGGGAGGGTGAAGCAGTTTCCACCAGGGCCGTGCTTAAGACCCCATGGTCGCACATATTCTTGATGACGCTGTTCCTTACTGTGCTCTTCAATACAGCTGTGGAGGATGTGATTTGCAAGAATGATTGCTTAACACTTCCTTGATGATGCAAACCAGTGGCTTTTGCCAGGAACGTTTTATACGCTGAAGCTGTAAGCCAGCTCCCTCCCATTGGCCTGTTTGCTTTCATTTTTTAGAGGAGGTGTGTTTTTCTAAGTTACAGAGCGGTAATAACTGCCAGTGTCTCTTGGGAGTGAGGTACTGGGAGTCTGGGCACTCCACCTGTTGACAATGACAGCGGACAAGCTGGTTTTCTTTGTGAATGGCAAAAAGGTAAGCAGGAGCTGACCTTTGCTTTGGCTTCCCTGCTGCCTGGGAAGGACCGTGTGTCCTGTGGAACAGGTCATTTCGTTCTCTCTCTTTCATGTTTGCTCTCACTTGTTTTCCTTTCTCTCTCTCCCTTTAAACCTGGGGCTGCCTTTGGGGTAACATCAGGGAAAGAAGACCTTCTCAGGGCTAGAACATAGTCAAGATACTCAAGGGGCAAAGGAGTGAGGGGGGCGTGGAGTGAAGAGAGAGGTGTCTGTGAGCTTACCTCACCCTGCCTGCTTTCTGCAGTGGCACAGAGGCTGAGAAAGGGGGGACAGGGCTCCAGGTGAGACTAGAAGTCACCCACCACACTTCTATTTCTGTGTTTAATCAAAGGTGTCCTAAGGCTTCTGTTGATCCCTTTCCTGAGTGAGGGGATGGGAACTTCTTTTCATGCTAAAATCAGGATATAAGATGTACACAGCCTTTGCTTCTGGTATTTCATGTATGGAAGTACAGGGTCCGGCAGAAGTAAGGCCTGCTGGAGCGGGGTTGGTAGGGTAATACTATGGTGTAATCATTTATAGTTTTAGTTTAAACATTTCATCTAAAATGTCATATGGTGGGCTTGAGTGTGATATCATTATATTACAGAGTTACATGCCGTGGTTTTGTAATAAACCAGGGGCGTTATTTGTGCCGACCCTGTATAACACGTAACTCGTGGGAGGACACATAGTGACATCTTGTGGCAGCCACGATAAATTTCACAAGGGGCAGGCTCCGCTCCCACCCTTAGTTCTACATATAACTGTTGCAGATCTCTCACTTTGATAAAAACTGACCACTTGGATTAACTTCATGGGTGCACAGGGACCTAGGGAGGGGGAGGGGGAAATGGGGAAGAGGGGAACTTCAGATGTGGGAACCAGTCGTCGTAGCCCTGGAAAAATGAGGACCTTTGCAAATTCTGATGCGGGTGCAGAGAGAGGAGGTGCAAGTATGTGACATTGCCTCCGCCCCCCACTCGCCCTCCCTCCCCCACTGCTGGCTCGCTTGCTCACATCTGCCCTCGCTCCTGTGTTGGGGCAAAAGGGACAGCGAGAGGGCAGCCATCGTCCTACATTGTAAATGGTCGTGTGAGCGATGAATGTGCCCAGGGGGCACGCACGCCCCCAAAGCAATTTTATTTGTTTTGCCATATTGGTGGTTTTGAGACGAGAAACAGAGTGACTTTCAAGGTAATTTTCAAGAACTAAAATGTGCTTTGTAGGACATTGAGTACTTAAATTGTTAGGGTGTATTGGAATGACTAGGAAGAAAATTCCATGAGCCATCAGTGCTCCAAAGACTGTGAATTTGGTTTGAGGGATGACTGTCTCCAGGAGGCACTGGGGAGCAGGGTTCCCATGCTCTTCAGGGTTCAAAGTTGTCTCT
The DNA here is from genome assembly GCA_004024845.1 of Tonatia bakeri. Classification (NCBI taxonomy): domain Eukaryota; kingdom Metazoa; phylum Chordata; class Mammalia; order Chiroptera; family Phyllostomidae; genus Tonatia; species Tonatia bakeri. The sequence continues at coordinate 31,937 of PVIA01000380.1, forward strand.
CTGTGCCACTTTCTTTTGGAATTGGCATCTGGCACCAAACCCAGCAGTAGGGCAAAGCTTCCGTGTTGGTGGTAGTAAAACTTCTGTATCCAACATTTCAAACAATTTTGTTGCATTCAGCAATTATACTGCAGAGATTTGAGAAACAGTTGCTGAATTGGCTTTCTAGAAGGGTTCCTTACACAAAGGCATCTTCTGTGGAATTTAAAAAATATTTTTTAAATTTATTTTTAGACGGAGGGGGAGAGAGGGAGAAGGAATGGGAGAGAAACATTAATGTGTGGTTGCCTCTTGTGTGCCCTCAACTGGGGACTTGGTCTGCAACTTAGGCATGTTCCCTGACTGGGAATCGAACCTGCGATCCTTTGATTCACAGACTGGCACTCAATCCACTGAGCCACATGAGCCAGGGCTTCCGTGGAATTTTTGTAAGCAATCTTTACATTGGTTGAGCAGCTGGATTCAGTGATTTCCAAGGCCATGTCTCAGTCCTAAGATTTGATTGTTTCTTAAGCCATGAGTTCCTGTGCGACAGTACAAGCTTCTCTTCTTCTTAATGAATGGTTTGCTGTGATTCACTGGAGCATTTCTTTCTTTCTTTATTACTCACCTGAGGATATGTTTATTGATTTTAGAGAGAGAGGGAGGGAGAAGAGAGAGAGAGAGAAACACTGATTGGTTGCCTCTCATACATACACCCAATCGGGGGTCAAAACCGCAACTTAGGTATATTCCCCAAGTGGGAATTGAACTCGCAACCTTTTTGTGTATAGGGTGATCCTCCAACAACTAAGCCACTGGGCCAGAGCTTCACTGGACTATTTCAAGGGAAATCTGGCTTGGCAAAACTATTTTCTCATGTATTTTATTTTCACCTTAGGAAAGCAATTTAAAAATTTTACATGGTATGATTACATCAAACTCTACCATCTATTACTGCCAGTTTCTGTGATGGGTGTCCATGCTTGTAATCTGTAAACAATTTGTTGCCTTTTGAGAAACTGCTGGAAAGGACAGGCAATGGAAGGAGCGATGAGGTAAAAACAGTGCTATAAAAGTGAGGCCCAGCAAAGGAATCCAAGACAAATTAGGGCAGCTGTGAGTGTGTTTCCACGCCTGTTCCCAAAAGTTCTAGACCTTTCGTTACAGGATGTTATAAAAGGTAGTTACGAAAGAAGGGATCAGAACTTGGTGACTCACTCTTCTTCTTAAAGCAGGCTTTTTAACATTTACGATTTTTGCAATACTCATTTGATGGTAACGGACTCCTTTAGTTTATTTATTTATTTAGTCCAGGAAGCTCTTTATTTCTCCTTCAATTTTAAATGATAGCCTTGCTGGATAGAGTAGCCTTGGTTGTAGGTCCTTACTTTTCATCACTTTGAATATGTTGTGTCAGTTCCTTCCGGCCTGAAGTGTTTCTGTTGAGAAATGCCCTGACAGCCTTATGGGAGCTCCCCTGTAGGTAATTAACTGTCTCAGTGACTCTCTCTTAAACATGAGCCTTCTTCTCTCCCTATTTCAGACTGTTGTCTGGGACCTCTCTGGCTGGGATCCTGGAGAGGATGTGAGATACCAACTATTAAATACCCCGAGGGCCTTCTGTGGTGGTGATGGGCCTTGGTGACTGCTGTTTTCACATCTCCTGGTCTGGAGTCAGAGCAGAAGGGAAGGAGCTGCCCGGGCGTTTGTTATTATTGCAGTGATCATCATTGGGAGAGTAGGATTCTTGCTTTTCTGAGCAATCCCTCTCTGTTTAGTGGAGATCGTGGATCTGGAGAAACCTGGGAAGATTTAGCAGGTAGAGTGCAGCTGAAGGTGTCCAACAGTTCTCCCCACAAAAAGTCAATGTCAGTCACTGACTGACTCACTAGTCAACCCTCCCTGCTTCCTTCCCTCCCTCACATCATTTAGCACGCTTCTCTGAGCCCTAAGCCTGTGGGGTCTGTGTAGGCTGGAGGCATTTGCCATTCAGGAATTTATGAACTAGTTGGAGAAGTGGATTATGGTTAGGCAAAGTAATATATTTCAAAATATATTTCATGGAAAACTGTCTCCACGAGATGTCTCCATGGGACATATTGAAATGAGCTTCAACAGACAGTGTAAGGAACTCGGGCATTACCTTGCATGTGCAGGAGGTCACTGAAAATATTGAGCAGGGAACTGATGTGATGTTAGGAAAGCAGAGTTGGAGGGCAAGAGGGAGGACCAGCTTGGGGAGCAGATGGTCAGGTGAAGAGGCCCTTACTGCTGTCTACAGGAACGGTGACGACGATCTTTATTTTGTGCATTCATGATTTCTTCCCCAAGAGAACAGACATAACTTCCTGTGTAAACTTTGTAACCAGGACTTTGAAGAAGCTGGACCTGTGGGGTGTAATCAAAAATGAAAATTCATTTCATCTTCTGCTCCTTTAAACTTTATTCACAAGGTGAATTCTGGCAGTTTTGTTACCTCTTTGATTAATTCTGAACAATAAAAAATCCTATGGTCATTTCTAAGTTGCCTAATACAGTTTCAATTCAGGACAGAAAGGTGAGGGTAGCAAGAAGGTTTTCATTCAATTGGTGCTGGTATGAGATGGCTTGCCAGCACTGGGAATGTTCAGTCTCAGCTCTGTGACATGGGGACATGCTTTTGTCAGGCCAGCTGTTCTCTCAGCCTCCAGTTTTGGGAGGTCCACTCCACACAGACTCTGTTGGAGGTCCCATCACCTGCAGTTATTTTTTTTAGAATGACTTAAACACCTTCAAGCCAGTTCTTTCTCTGCCGCTGTCTCTCTGTCTGTCTTTGTCTCTGTCTCTCTCTCTCATGCACGGCCCACCCTAAGTCCATGGCCCACACTTCACATCTTTTGCTCTCCCAAACTCTGGGCATGTACCCCAGTCCCAACATCGACATTATGCTTTCTTCTTCAGCTTGTCTGGTGAACCCACCTCTAGCTGTGTAGATATGCCGGGGCACCACATCCCCTGTTAGCTTCCCTGTGGCGCTGTGGAAACACCCTCATGAAGCCTGAGCTGCGAGGCAGATATTCTTCTCCTGGCGTTAGGACGATGTAGGACTCATACTATAGTGCTTTCTAAAGAAATTCTTATTTCTCTCCTCTTGAATTCTCTCCCCTTTACCATCCCAATCATCCAAACCCTTTTACCCTTGATAATGGGTGAGGAGTAGTGAAATGATTTTACACAGATTTCCTGACAGTTTGCATTGGAAACTGGCATTTTGTGTTGTAAACAACCTTCTCCATCTTATTGAAAATTCCACTTGTGGCCCTTTGGTTTGTGATTTCTCCTCCATTTCTGACACGTGTTAAATGTTGACTGTGGTAGCCCAGTGCATACAGTACTGCACTGTGAGCACAGGTCCGGGGACGGGCCCTCTGCTGTCTGAGCATGTGCGCTCCCGGAGGCCAAGCCAGAGATAGGCATGCCGCCGCTCTCGGCTGTCCCTGGCATGCACAGCTGGAAATCCAGCAGCTGGAAATGAGATGATGTGTTTGATGTCAAGGGGACTTTGCTTTGGTTAGACAAGCACAGCAGGTGCGACTCCTAGGCACCCTGTGGTGGGTCCTGAGCTGGGTGCTAATGTAGAATCTGAGAATTGGAAACTACCAGCAGACGCATAATGTGGCTTGTGGCTAATATGTCATTCTTATGGAACTATCAAGAAAAACTGTTTAGTTTTCACAAGATATTTAACACATCCCTACCAACTTGACAAGTTCTTCAGCAGGATCATGGCTGAGTACATCTATGATATATTTTTCTGTTGTTTTTTTATAGGTGGTGGAGAAAAATGCAGATCCAGAAACGACCCTTTTGGCCTACCTGAGAAGAAAGTGTATCCTGACTTTGGGTGGGGGCGAGGGAGTGAGGGCACTGGGCTAGGGCTCTGACACTTGCATTCTAGTCGCAGCTTTGTCAGTCGGCAGCTGTGTGACCCCGGGAATCGTTTGAGCGCTGGGGCTGAAATTCTCAGCCATTGAATATGAAGATTGTTTCTGATGTTCCTTATGCTCCCTTCTAGCCGTGGCTCTAGGAAAGCCAAGGGCTGATCCTGGGCGTGTAGAACAAAGTGCTCCCATAGGCGCTCATGAACCCTGGTGAGCTTCATGGTCATTCCCGCTGTGGAGGAGCTGGGCTTTCCTCAGCCTGTCTTTGCCTAATACATCAGTGGGCTTACTGGGGAGAGTGTCTAGCTCTGAGAAGGTGGAGAGGGAGTCAGAAGAAGTGGTGTTTGTTGGGAAAAAGGTACTTGAGGTGGGAAACTATGTAGAGGTGCCATCCTTGTGGAAATGGCAACGCTGAGAGGCTTGGACAAGGCCACACCTTAGGGGGACTTCGGATTCTGCTCTTCACTCAGTGCGGGGAGGGTGCCTGTATGAGGCCCCATATCGTTTATAAATTTTATTTATTTGCTTTTCGATTACAGTGTACATTCAACATTATTTGTATTGGTTTCAGGTGTGTAGCATGTTGATTAGATAATCAAACACTTACAAAGTGTTCCCTCTGATATTTCCAGTACACACCTGGCACCATACATACTTATTCTAATATTATTGATTACATTTCTTATGCTGTACTTTATATTCCCGTGACTATTTTGTAGTGTGCCTCTGTGACTTTTGTTAAGAGTAGGAAAATATTCTGAGACCCTGGAACCAAAATAATAGTGAAAATATAATAGGAGCTAACATTAATGAGTACTTACTATGCACAGGTTTCTGTAGGTTATCTCACTGACCTCCACAGCCATGCCTTTTGCAGAGCCGGAGTGAGCCTGCATGTGTTAAGGGACCAGCTTCTTGCTCAGGCATTTTGGGCAGACACCTGCAGAGCCTGGACTAAAGCCTAAAGCCACACTCTTAATTTTTTGCCTGTACTGGAAACTCCCTGGGGGGTCTGTTGTGAGGACATTGCTCATCCTGACCTTTGTCAACAAACCCCACTTGCTCCCAGAGGCAGGGATACACTGGCTGATTCCAGTGACACATTTGGGAAAAACAGAGGATAGTTTACAGGTGAGCCTGGAGTCCAGGGCCTCACCTCTAGTTCACTCGCTTCCCATCACACTAGGTTGCTGGCTCTTGCATACTTTGCCTGGATTTTTGAGCTAGAGGGAGCGGGTCTGGAGGTTCATAGCACGTGAACCTAGTGGGTTTTTTAGAGCATTGACATCAAGTTTAATTTTCTACTAAAGTATTGAAAGTCTGAAAGTCTCAGAAAGTCCTGGCTGTAGACATTGGCTGGTTTAAAGATCAACTCACAAATGAAATCCAAAACTGAAAGTTGGCACATAAATACAAAGTCCCTGTGGCTTATTGCTGCCTGTGTGGAGAGCTCATTCGTGAGGGTTCTAGGCAAGAGAGAAGAACTTCCTGGCTTCCAGAAAGATCCCCAGGCTAGAAGAAAATCTTGCTGGATTTTCTTCCATGCAAGTCCAGTGGACTCTTGCTACCATTGATATTCACATGCCCCCCGAGTTGTCTGAACTGCTCTGACTGCCTGTGTCCTGACTAGTGAAAAGAATAACTGAGGACATAGAAAGTCCTCCTCACATGTGTTCTAAGGGAGGCAGCCACATGGTGAAGGGGGGCCCCCACCTCTGGAGCACAAGAGTGGCTGTGTGAGCTTGCAGGGCTCACGTTGCCTCTCGGGTCGCAGTTTGATTTTGTTTCAGTCTGTGGGGCAGTAGCAGCCCCTGACCCGCCTGCTAACCAGTTAGTGTGAAGAGTTCATGGGTATAAGTGATTTCCGGGTGTAAGATGCTGTATCATTGTTAGTCACTAATATCATCTTGAGAGAAGTGCCCAGGAGGTGATAAGCTCAGCTCCCTCCATCCCCACCAGGTAGCTGGGTGGTTAGGGGCCTGTGGCTCTGAGGGGAAAGGAGCAACGGAGCTCACAACTCGGGGAAAGTGGCCACCGTGACTGCAGCTTTCTAGAAGAGCCTATCCCTTAGGCACTTTTACAAATGCCAAGTATCCGATTATTTATTTCTGCAAGTATGTGTACGACGTGGCTCCATTAATGGTCCCTGACCTCAAAAATGTCTTCATTTTAATTTCTCTTCACATATTCTATGGACTGGATATTCAAAAGCCCTTGTCCATCCCTAAGGTGGATTCCTGGACTTCATTAGCCCCAAAGGTTCAGGATAAAGAGCTGGGACTCAGCAAACCCCAGAACAGATCAACATCTCAGTCTCTGGGCAGAAGTGACAGCTGCCCCACCTGCTCAGATTTTGAGGTTCCTAATTCACCTGCCTGGGGTATCACAGGACTGGGGGCCTGCAAAGCCATGCCTACAAGTCCCTGACCCCAAGAAAATGATCAGGATTCAAGTCTCAGTTAAGTTTAAGTCCTCAAACTCAAGTCCCAGGGGGTGTAACTTGGTGCTTTCATGGGGGACTCGGATGCCTTTTCCCTCAGGGAAGGTGGGAGGGACCCTATTCCCCGCCTCCCTGGGCTCAGCACAGCCCCTCTGAGGAGGAGGCCGGGTGCGTGCACAGTCTCCGTGGTGGAGGGGCCTGAGCCTGTGCATGACAGCGACAGTTCTCCACTCCCAGGTCTGCCCAGGTATTTCCCAGCAGCCCAGCAAACACTCTTGTTCTCTTCAAGTTCATGTTTCTTAATCCTCGACCATCCAGTGGGGCTGAGCGGGACCAAGCTGGGCTGTGGAGAAGGCGGCTGTGGAGCTTGCACCGTGATGCTTTCCAAGTATGATCGTCTCCAGAACAAGATTGTGTATCCTTTGTCTGTTGGCCAATGGCCCATCTGAGGTGGATGAAGCAGGGGTCAGCTTGTGAGTGAGTGGGTGTGCATGTGCATGCGCAGCCCTTCTAAAAACCCAGGCTGGTTTCATGTCCCGTGCAATCAATCCTTCAATAGGTGTCCATTGCCCACAGGATAAAGTCCCATCTCTTTGCTTCGCATTTGAAGCCCTTCACAATATACCCCACCTTCCTCTCCAGTTTTCTTCCTCTACACGGCCCCAGCACTCCAGTCATCAGTGGGTCCTAGTCCCATAGGCAGAGACAACTGTGAACAATCATACTCCACACCCACTAATTTCTTGGTCTTTGCATAAGCTGTTTTTCAAGTCTTTTTCAATATCTTTCCTTCTGGGACTTTTCTACATGGCTAACGTGACTAGCTCTTTAGGAGTAGGAAAAATATCACCTCCTCTAGGAAGCCTTTCTTGATCTCCCAAGATTGCTAGGTGCCTTTTTTCTTGAGCTAGTCCCATAGTGCCCCGTGCACAGCCCTCCTGAGCATTTTCCATTAGATATTGAAATTACACCTGCACGCTGGCTTCTATTTTCCTGGGTTGACTGCAGGCTGTTAAAGAGCAGAGATTCCATGTTATTCACCTTTATTTCTCAGCCCTCAGCAGCGTGCCTGTCGTGTGGCTGGCACTCAGTAACTGGGGTTGATTGTATGAGTGAATGAGTGATGAGCAAAGGAACGGATGTGAGCAAGCTCTGAGGGGTTGGTGTCTCATGTTCTCTGAGAAATGGGAGAAGTAGAGGTGGGTGGAAAAAGAAGCAAAAGCGGCTGGAGGTGCTGAAACTGAAGAGGCTAAGGAAGGGCTTTACAAGAAGAGGAACACTCTTTGGGCCTGGAACCTGCCGGAAACTTCCCCTTAGCTCTTCCTCCAGGGTCAAGCTGAGGGAGGGGTGTCTGAAAGTGACCCTGGCCCCCTTGCTCCAGCTGGGGGACCTAGGGTACACTGATGCCTGACCCCACAAGGAGCTGGGGGGACTCACGGCCCACCAGGAGAGCTACCTCTGTCCCTTTCTCAGAGTATTGGAAGAGAGGCAAGGAGACCTCTAGAAGAGAAAAGAACTTAATGTAGAGTGAAGAGAAATGAAACACAGCATCACAAAATCTGGGCTCTGCACTCCAGTCCGCTCTGATGACCTGAATGGCCTTAACATGTGGTTGCAGCCATTTTTCTGTCAATGCCTGTCTGGCCCCCATCTGCTCCTTGCACCATGTTGCCGTGACGACAGTGGAAGGGATAGGAAGCACCAAGTCCAGGCTGCATCCTGTGCAGGTAACCAGAGCAAAGGGAGTTCATGACAAGGGTGCGGACTTGCTTTGGGCTGTGGGGCTGAGTGTCGCCCTTGGGCAAAGGAAACATGGTGGCCTAGCCACCTGCCCATCTCCTTAGAGGTGAGGAGGTGGGAGGTGGGCGCTATGAGACAGAAAGAGGAGGAGGTGCCCAAGCTGTAGCTCCCTCCTGTGGTGGGGTGAATGTGACTCCAGGGGAACCAAGGGGCCAATTGGATCTGGTGGCTAGACAGTCCAGTTGCACCAGAACCCGAGAGAGGAGGGATGGGGGAACTTCCTCACATTGAGCTCAAGTATGCTTAGGAAACCCCCTGCCTTCCCAGATTCAAGATTCCAAATGCTCCACACCCCTTGCTCCACTTAATGCTCCTTGCTCCTTGAGTGGCAACTCCATTGCACCTCTCACTTGCCCCCAGCAGATAATACAAATGTGGGCTGCTAGGCCTCCGTCCTCACTGAATGGAGGTAAGCAAGGCCCGAATAGCAGAATAGAGACGTGCGAGGCTCTGACCGAGGCTTTCTCCATGGTGGTATCAGGGCACCTGGAAACAGGTTGGCATTGGGAACTTTTTGGGGAAGAGTGGGCAGTAATCTGGGAGCCTTTGTGGGGAAAGTCAGAATGATCTCGGGCAGAGAGGCAGGAGCACACAGGAGAGCAGAGCACTGTGGGAAGGAAAGACCATGGTTCCCAGTGCGTTTTGTTAGGGGAAGCTGAGGCGAGGGGAGGTGTCTTTGGGAGATGATGCTCACAGAGGGTGTGGAGCTAGGCCCAGGTCTTAATCCTGCCTTGGCCATTTGGGGAGACCTGATCTTCAGGTCACACCTTCCGTTGTCACTGACATGGGCTGGGGAGCCAGGGCCTCTTGTTGAGCAAGCTGATTATACCCCTTGTGGGGAGCCTCTGGGACCTGTCAGGCGAGGGTAGAGCAGGGTGGGGTGCTGTTACTTCACTCTACAGCTTTATTTCTTAGGCAGGAAAGGGAAATTACTCAACTTGTCCAACCTGCAGGAGATGTGGGAAGGTTCACTGGAGCTTGTACTAATTCTCTGAGACAAAGAGATGGGAGAATGAGCAGTTTGAACACTGAAATTGCAGCCATATAATTAGGCTACAACCCCACCTTTCCGATGACAGGGGTCCTTTTTCCTGACACTTTTATTTCAGCTCCCAAATACCGTATTTTGCTTATGTAATTCACACCCACATTTTTGGCCCATACTTTCAGAAAAACAATCTTTTAATTTAATTTTTTAATTCGATTTTTAATTTATTTATATTTAGAAACAAAACCAATGATCACATTCCAGGGTATTATTTTATGTATGAGTATCATTATTGCTTTCTAGAGTTATACTTTTAATACATAAGCAGAAATAAAAGAATCAAAAACATTTATATAAATACGGAATTAGTACTACCCATGTATAATGTGCATCCTTATTTTTCCCTCAAAAATTTGGGCAAAAGTGCACATTATATATGGCCAAATATGGTAAGCTGTAGAGCCATGTTCTGCTTCTCCTTGTCCGCTTAGTTTTTTCTCTCGGTTGCTATGACGTGACAATCCCCTCGTTCCCCTCCCTCTCCGTGCTCGCACCATGTGCCGGCTCCTCATCAGCTCAGTCCCTATGGCTGCAGCGCCCCAAGGAGCCGGCCTGGGCCCCTTCCCTTCTCCATCCTCACACCCTCCCTGGGTGAATTTAGTACCATCTACATGCGATTAGTACTCGACATTTGTATCTTCCACTTTGACCTCTCCTCAGAGGTTAGATTCACACTTCCACCTGCCTTCTTGGTTTCACTATATGGATGTCTGAGTCTCAAATGTAACAAAACCCTATTCTTTTCCTCTTTCTTTCCTGCCTAGTCTTCCTCCTTGTGAGTCAGTGGCAAAAGCATCCATCTGATTGCTCAACAGAAACATCTAGGACTCGCCTTTCGTTTTCTTCTACACCACCCCCATCTTTCCAGAAGTAGTGTCTACCTCCAAATTCTAAAATAAAACCTTCGTTTTCTCTCAGTTTCCCTATTACTGCTTGGTCTGAGCCACCATCCCCTCTTGCCTGGACCACTATAGTGTCCTGGTCCTCTGTTTCTATTCTTGCCCTCTACCACCCACTCCCCACCCAACAGCCAGAGCGATTCTTTAAAACCACAAGTTAGATCTTACTACAGAGTGGCTTCCCATCCCACCCAGAGTACGAGTCTGGATCCCTACCTAGGCCTATGAGGAGCTGTGTGATCTCCCCCGGGATTTCTCCCGCCCCAGCGGTTTCACCCACACTGACCTTCTAGTGATGAGCACACCGGGCTTTGCACTCGCTGTTCCCTCTGTCTGGAAGACACTCCTCCCTGACCCAAACTGTGGCATTAGATTCAACTTAAAGGTCCCCTTTTCGGAGCCACCATTTCTGACCCCTTTAAGGAACCACGAGTCACTCTGGGTCCTGTCATCCTCCACAAATTCTCTACAAAGCGCTGATCTTTACCTGGACTTTTCTTCGTGTTTGTATATTTATTTTTTTGGTCAATATGTTTCCCTACTAGGACATGAGCTTCATGAGGTCAGAGACCTCATCTCTCTTCTTCACTGCCTGGCGCGCAGTAGGGTCTCTGCAAATGTTGATAAAATGAATGAATAGAAAGAAATGCTAGGCCCTGGGAATATGAGGCTCTAATAATTTTACTTTATGTAAGTACCAGGAGAGGATCCCAAGAGATAAAATAATAATAATAATAATAATAACAACAACAACAACGTGGACTTGGAGAATCTCTCTGTAATGGAGATCTTGCAGGTTTGAATGAAAATTCTGTGATGTTCAATGCATATAGCAAGTTCTATATGAAACATTTTTCAATTCTTATGTCCCCACAGGGTGTCAGGGGTTTCCTTCACTTAAGGAGACAGTGGCACTCTAGTTTGGAATAAGATCTATTCAGCTGGTTCTGAATAAAGGCTGGTTGAGTTGAGTTGTGGGGTAGTGTAGTTAACAGAATGTGATGTGGCTCTTTAATTCACCACATGTGTCTTTGCATAAATCTCTTAAATCTCTGGACCTGCTTCCTCCTTTGTTCAGTGAAGGGAATGAAGGGTGAGAAGTTGCTTCTGGCCCTGAGAGTCACTATTCTTTGAAGGGATTTTCCTACGCATAACTAACATTGGCAGAATTCCCAGTATATGCCAGGTATAATGTTTAGAGTTTTGTGTGAATTATCTCTTTGAATCCTCACCACTGCTCTAGAGGTGAGCACTAGCATGAGGGCCTATGGCTCAGAGAGGCTTGGTAATGTGCCCAAGGTGACAGTTGGTGAGTGGTGGCACTAGGGTTTCACTCTGTGCCATGGCTGCTACCCCACACTGCCCATTGGTGTGGCCTGGCTTCAGCTGAGCCACATATGGAGTCTGAGAGGGGTTCTCCCAACATGGGTGCCCACGCTGTCTGTCCCTTTTAGGAGAGAATTGCCAAAAGCCATGGCTCCCAGTGCGGGTTCTGCACTCCCGGAATTGTCATGAGCATGTACACGCTGCTCCGGAACCAGCCCGAGCCCACCATCGAGGAGATCGAGGATGCTTTCCACGGTATGAGCCTCTAGGCATAGCCCAGGAGGTGGTATGGCAGATGGGGCCCTGTGGGGGTCAGTGCAGGGCCCAAGGGGAAGCTGGGAATGTGCTAGGAGTCCATGGCTCTGTCCTTCAGAGAAAAAACTCAGGGCACCCCAATGTGGCAGCTAAGATCTGCGGGAGGGTTGGCTCTCTCTTAGTTTGACAAACACTCAGGTAGGAGACATCTCATTTTAGAGTTCATCTTCCTGCCCTCTCTCTGTACTGGGATGGTGTGGCAGTGGGCGGCTGGCTCAGGACATCATTTGGAATCCACAGGGGCTAGTGATACTGCTTCCTTCTGTCTCAGCTTTCACCAGAGCAGGATTCTGCCGGGCAAAGGCCACATCTGAGGCAGGCAGCTGTGATTCTGAGCTGTGGGCAGGGATGGCTTCTGACTTTCCCTCTGTGTGCGGACCTAGGAGACTGGACCAGGTGTCTGTTTCTCAGCATTGAATAGAGAAGTCTCCTCATCCATTCACCATTTCAGCCCATCATTTGTCCATTCATATTGTATTGAGTCCCAGCATACATCAGGCACTATATAGGGAACAAGGTACATGGGAATGAAAGATATAGTCCTCACTCCAAGGAGTTCATACTTTAAAGGGAAAAAGAGTTTATAATGCAGTTTGATAGCTTCACTCATAAAACTGTGACTAGGTACCAGGGAAGTACTTAAAAGGGTACCTGAGTTAGTCTGGGCATTCTGGGACGGCTTCCTGGAAGAAGTGATAGATGTTTTAAAGTCAGAAGTACAGGGAGGAAGAGGACAAGGAGGGGCATTCCAGGAAGAGAAAACAGAATGTGTGGCAGGCACCTGACTGATGCTGGAGCTAAGCCAGAAACTGCTCACTTGCCCTATGGCCTGCGCTGACCCTGTGACTTGTTCTTCCTCCCCCAGGAAACCTGTGCCGCTGCACAGGCTACAGGCCCATCCTCCAGGGCTTTCGCACCTTTGCCAAGGTAAGTGGTGGCCCTAGGATATCCGTGGCCCTGCCCTTAAAGCAGCAACACTCAGGAATCACAGTTGGGAGGAGTGCTAAGGGCCTCTCTGGGTTACAGAGAAGAGAGATAAGATGGCCAGGTGGCAGGTCCTTTCCTTGAGGGGACTAGGCATGGGCAATGGATGCTGCCCTTGTTATTTGGAGAGGGGTTCTCATCAGTACCACTGGGACTCGTGCCCTCTACCACCACCTGAAAAAGCCCAGAGGAACTGGTTCTGGAAGAGGCCTGGTGCCTAAGAGCTGACTTCCTTTGGGGTATTTTGGCTTGGTATCCATCCTCAAAGACTAGCATGCTTGGCACGTGGCACAGTTTCTGAGTGTGGAATGTAATAACGAACCACCCAGCCTGACTCTGCACCCATGCTTTCCTGTCTTTCCTGGCTGCCTTCTGCGGTTGACACTCTGCCGGGCTTATGAAACTGCTAATCAGATCTCCAAGTTCGTGAACCCCTGCAGTGTTCTTAGAAGTCTGAGTGAGGAGTCCCAGCCAAGGTGTGCAGGCACTGCTTACAGAAACAGACACACTGGCCTCTGCTTTCTTGGCTTAATTCCCTCAGGTTTCTCACCTGACTCTTCAGCTGGGTCATGTTGAGCCATCTTGTCAAACCACCTTCTGCCAGTATGATTTGGGGTTGATGGTAGAGTCACAGGCTCCTGTGGCTTTTTGCTGACCTGCAGGGTTGGTACTGTACAAAAGGAGTGTTTCATTCAAACAATTCAAAGGGGGTGGAAATGCAAACGGGGTGTCTAAGGGTGGAAAACACCACACACTGATGAGGAACTCGGAGGTGTGAATTTAAGGGAAAGTGGTTGGAAGCTCAGATTCAGAGTCTACAGACCTAGATTCAAATCCCATTTCGCTCCTTAACTCACTCAGGACCTTGGGAAATTTTCTTGTTTCTAACATGGGGAATTATAATAACACCTACCTTGTAATTGTTGTTGAAAGTGCTTCTTGGAAAGCCCTCAGAACGATGCTGGGCATCCCTTAAGTATTCAGGAAATGGCAACTATAAATCATGACACTGGTACATTTCTTCTACGACTCAATATTCGATCTTTATAAATTGTTCAGCCTTCCCTGAGAACCAGAAATTGTTAATCATGTCCACAAATTGATTTCATAGGAGGCTTCTCAAAGAGAAACAATTTAATCAGCCCTCCTAGTTTCTCAAAAGAGAAGGGCTTTGGAGTGTAGCTGACAATTATGCTCCTTCCCAGGGCTGGTTCCTGCTTCTATTGGTGGGTGGTGCTTCCCTCGCCCCAGCTGCCTGGCAGAGCAGGGCAGAGCTGAGTGCACTGAGCAGCCAAAATGACCTGTGCTGAGTGTCCTCAGAAGCTCACGCACATTACTCATTAGAGACCCCCAAGCTTTCATTCAGAGGCTTTTATCTCTTGTTTTACAGTTTTAACAGACCTGGTTATGTCGTTTTCATTTCTACCGCACATACTAGAAAAGGGTGAGGAGAGTCTGCTAGAGGGAGGCACTCTGGTCACAGCAGGAGATGGCAGTGTCCACCCAGCAGCAAGGAAGGAAATGAAGGAACCATAAGAAATAAGCCTGTCTTAGCCTACTGAGAAAAGTGGAAACTTCTCTGGGAGGAAAAAGCAGTCATACCCAACCTCAGTAGGCCTTGAATGCAATGAGACCCTGTTCATTACAACAGTTCATGTCACGAGCACATTGGTGAATTATCAAGATCACAGATTTAAGCACGAACGTGCTGGCACTTTAATGACCTGGAGAATGTACTTGTGAAAGACATCCTTCCCGCAAGGGCTGGGTTAGTGCGACTGATGCCCCTCACTTCACCTGGGACCTGGTGAACCCCCTGCATCACTCCCCTGAAAAGAAAGATGAGATAGGCACCCCTCTTTCTTCCTTTCTGTCTAGGTAGAAGGGGGAAGGGCAAGGTGGTGGTGCAGAGGTCCAAAACAGGGCAGCTCTGAGCTCTGACACCCATGCCGTGCGTGCGGGGTCTCTGCGCTTACAGCAGCATCTGCAGAGAGTCGAGGCAAGGGAAGGCTTTTCTGCCAGTGCCAAGTCTGGCAGTGCTGTCTAGTTCTCGAAGGCCACACCTTCGGCGCCGTGGGCTTCTGAGCATCTTCTTGGGAACAACAGTGGGTTTGGCTTGTCCTTTGGGAAATGTCAGGGAAGAATGGTGTCTCCTGTTATTCATCACAGAAGGGCTGCCGCAGGTCCGCCCCTCCAGGAATTGGCCACCCCGGAACTGTGCCCGGCTGTGCCTGGAAGTTTTCCCCACTCTCACCTCTCAGCACAACTCCATGATTCTGGAGGGTCTTCTGAGGTCCTGAGCTGAGATTCCTGCTTTCTTGGGGGCACCTCAGTCTTGCGAACACACCCCTTTCCTGATGCCTCATCTCTGAGAGGCATCAGCTGGACTCTACTCTGTGCTCTGCTGTTGGCTCCCGAGAGGTCCTGAGCTAGTCCAGTGGTAGTGGGTCATTATCAGATCCGTAGACTCTCCAGAACAGGCCCACAGTGAGGGGTGAAGACTGCCTCATGTCCTGGCGAGCAGTGTCTGGGAAGCAGTGGCGAGGCCATCGGGCACACCCACTGGGCACGTCTCCCAACCCAGCACCCAGTCCTTGGGTGTTCTTGTCAGGAGGGCCACCAAGATTCCAGCCCACATGGTGCCCAGGCAAGAACTTGATAGACCTGGAAGAGGGGGCCCTTGGGTGCTGAGAGAACCAGGGCAATTTCTGTCTCATCGCTTCCCGAGGACGCATCACTGAAGAGGGGAAATGGGCATAAAGATATGTTTTGATAAAGTAGGAGGACCTATCTTTTTGGAGAAACATCCTTATCACTAAGTTTCACTGCTGTTTTCCAGAGAGATCTTATTTGTTTATTCACAAGCAAGAAAATGTAGTTAAAACAGAGGCCTCACCTCTGTGCAAAGGCAAGTGGGGTGGGACAGGGTATGTACCAACACTAGTTTTGGTGGAGTAGGGGTCAGAGCTGGATTTCACTGGCCATGAATAACGTAGGTTCTTTCCCTTTTGTGAAAAACGTACTTTCTGTGTGAATGACGGCCCTCTCTCTAGGGTGGCGGGTGCTGCGGAGGAAATGCGGACAACCCAAACTGCTGCATGAGCCAGAAGAAAGAGTGCACAGTAAGTGGGCCCTTCTCTGCCTGGAATCCTGGGGGCCAACATCAGCTCACAGGAGCCAGCCAGACAGCCAGCAGGCTCTCTCCACACTCTTGGCAGTGGTGGCTGGAAGAGGAAATGGTCATGCCCAGACTTAAGAGGGTAGTGACTGTGCATGTTAGCCCTGGGTCATCGGGTAGGACCTCCTGTTCCTGCCTTGCAGGAGCAGTCTTCCCCTCTACCAGCCTGCTGTGGTCTGCACAGGAGCGCGTGGACCAAAGGCTGGGCTGGTCCTCTGGGGCATTTTAACAGAGGAGACACTGAACCACACATCTCTTCCCTTCCCCAGCAGGTCACTCTCTCGCCATCTCTGTTTAACCCAGAGGAGTTCATGCCCTTGGATCCTACCCAGGAGCCCATCTTCCCCCCGGAGCTGCTGGTAGGCGATGCCCCGGGGAAGGCCCATTTGGGGCTCTGTGTCATGAGCCCGTGGAGGCCCACCTGATTTCATCACCCTGGGAACTTGTGTTCTCCTTGTCCTTTAGGTTTCGGCCTGAA